>JASXTE010000031.1:0-305931 GCA_030280995.1 Hemileia vastatrix
CATTCTAAAGGTTAAAGTCACTTTGAGGCACTAATTTGACTGATATTAAATTTATAAATTTACAACTAGCTATTCTGTTCTTGGGAAAAAATACTACATTTTAATCATTTCACATATACATCAATCTTATATCAGAGTAATATTTTAAACCAATTACAAGTTCTCTCTCTTTACTTGGCTCTTGAATTTTTCTTTAGTTTTCTTAACTTCTCTTTAGCAGTCGGTTTAACCCTTTACCGGTTTAAAAATTGTAAATGACCAATTAAGCAAAAACTTAGTCCTTTGAGAGAGTGTAAATCACTTGTAAATTGATTTATACTTGAATGTTCAAAATTTTAAACTCGCAAAGCAACAATCAACAGTTTAAAGTCAAAAGTCAAGATGCCACCGTCAAATGGTTTGAATAGTTGAATGGTTGAATTACCGAATTACTGAATTACCGAATGGTTGAGTAAGAGAAAAAGAGGCACCAAGAAAAAGAAAGAGAGAGTAAGAACTGATAAAGAAGACTTTTTTATGAATAAAAACATGTTGAAAATGAAATATCAAGTAAATTGCTGCTCAGAGCTGTAAATAATAATTCTTTGGCCCTTTTTTTTTCTCTCCATTTTGATTGCATTTGATGAATTTGATGAATTTCAATTGAAATAGTGCAGTGTGAGTAACACAACATTGTCAATGGCACTCATTGCATTTTTTAACTTTTGCAATAATTATTCTTGATATTTGATGATCACCACTTGCAGTTGACTCCAATACTGTTGAACATCTGGTCAGTGCTGTATTATTCATTAGCTCGTGTTGGGTGATGATTATTATTTTTATTATTACTTTTTCCTTTTTCTCATTGTCTCTCATCAAATTACTCGAGTTACAAGTTACAAGAGCAAAGGGAGAGTTGTTTTTGACTGTTGTTTTTGTTGTTGCCGTTGGTGCTGGCATTTGAAAAAGAGAAAGAGAAAGAGAGAAAGGGAAGAATTAACGGCCAAATAAAAGAAGATTCACTATGCACTTTCTCTCATGATGATCCTTCAGGCCCATCAGGCACTTTTCGAGTCAAGAGCACCTGGTTATCTGCCCATCCTTATTTTGCTTTATTTTCTTCGCCTTGTCTTTTCTTTCTCCTTCTTGTGTTTCTTCTTTATTCTTCTCTCTCTTCTTCTTTATTCTTCTCCTTCTTCTCCTCTCATCCTCTAATTCATGGTAATCGCTGGATCAATGCAACGCGCGCCTCAGATGAACCTAATTCCAGTTTCGTCTCTCTAATTCTCTCTCTATTTCTCTCTCGACCTGCAAAACTCACCTTGCCTTCATCTTCTTCTCGGCTCAACAGTCTCATCAGACCAGACCTACGTTCAATGAACGGAACAAAACAACTAAATTGACTAATGAACAACCTAAAGTGACACAAGCTGTTGGGCGGGTGTGAGATGTAAACTTACATCATCAATTTCACCAAAATTCTCAGTCAATGGATTCACCTTGCTTGACATACATTCCAAATCGCACCTTTTGTCTTTTTTTTCTTGGACAATTTGAAGATCAATGTAAGCAAAAAGACACACGCTTTATTCACCACATTTTAATTTGGTCAATTGATTTGAATGCAAATTTAACATGTTAGTGTAATTGTCCTTCTTTATTTCTCCTTGAAGTGATGACTGAATTTTTCACATTTATCGCATCACCAAGTCACAACATGACAACTTTTCGTCATTCGCACAAATTTTCATCAGTAAATACAATTAAACTTGAGAGGTTCAGTGAAAAATAACGACTGACACAACAAGCTTTAACATTTAACTTGTATTTTTTCTTTAAACATTTAACATTCATCGTTCAACATGTTATTCCATTGACTAACCTGAGGGAATAAATTTGTAAATTGTGTTTACATTTGTCATAAAATGTGTTCTGAGTTAACATCATTTACTTGTAATAGTATAATTAGTGTTCACGTACCGCACACAGTAAGATGAAATATATTTTTTGTTAAAGGATGTGAAAGGATGAACAGGTGCATTCTTTACATTCCTTTAACAAATTACCTTGATTTGTGATATGTTGTCTTTGATCCTTGGCAACATATTAACCCATCCCCATCCTCATCATTGTTCTTCTTACTGACTTTTGGAAATTCCATCCTCACATTCCGTTGCAGGTCACAAGGAAGAAAGAAAGAAAGAACGAAATGAAAAAAAGGAAAAAATAAAAAAAGCCAAGAACAAAAGATGAAACAATCTTCATCTGTCGACAGCAATAGGTGACTTGGACAGGTTGAATTGTCACAAAAATCACCACTTTTACCGGTGAAATTGAAAATCCTCGAAATAGAAATTGTTGTACCAGTTGTTACTTGTAATTTGTTGTCCGTTACTTGTAAAACAAAGGACAAATGAGAGAGTACAAAAAAAAACGATAGCACAAGGATGAAAGAATGTATATATATATATTTTTGTTTTTGTTTTACCAGTGAAAGAAATTAAATTTGCCTCTGAAAATGTGTCGATGAATGAAATTTCAATTTGATGAGAAATTTGAATTAAAAAGGAAATCAGTGCATGACTGAGCTAAGAAAAGATTGGACGGGATGACATAAGGAGCGGTTTGGTGAGTTCATTCATCCAAATTCAAAGTGAGCTCATCAATTGACCATCCTTCCTTCTGTCCATCCTTAATTTGTCCCTCATTTCATATTTTTACCCGGTCAATCTGCTGAAGGAACAAACTGTAACCACACACACAAACATACATACATACATACACACACAAACATCTACATCCACATGTACAACTTTTTATAAGGAGAAAAACTTTCAACCTTTCTCATTTTCCAGACAAATTATAAATCAGAGCGAAGAGAGTAAAACGATTTTTTTTCTTCATCATGTTTTGTAGTTCTTTGACTTTCAACCAACTGACACTAAAAGCTGCTGTTACCTTTTACTGTTGACCAATTTGCTAATTTTAATTTAGCATCTTACTGAGAACCACCCACACTGACTGACCAAGCGACAAGGAGAGACTGAAAGGAGAGAAAAGAGGAAAAAACAAATCAAGATAAAGTCCAAGGTGTTTTCGTGGATTCGTCCCTTCCTTGTCCATTTGAGTCGGGCGACAGAGTGAGACAAATATTAACAAATAAAATATCCCAACATCTTGACGGTTTCTCTCAAATCTCTCAACTTCATCCAAATACACACATGAGTACATTTGATGTTAACAACAATTTGTCATATGTGAAAGGAGGACATGAAAAATATCCCACCAATTTAAACTTGTGACTTGAAATGTTTTATCTTACACTTTCAACTTGATGGTTGATAGTTTGATGGGATATTCTTTCACTCTTTTCTAAGGTCAACAAGGTCAACATGACATTCAGTTGACATCGACAGTCAATTTAGTTAAATGACTTTTCAATTCACTTGCAATAAAACAACATTTCAATGTTGTAAATTTTCATTCACTATTCTATTGTTTAATAAACCAATTGATGTTTTACTATTGTTGTATTAGTTGTTGTTGTTGTTGTTGTTGTAGTTGTTGTTGATGTTGTTGTTACTTTTTTATCCTCTCACTCTCTTTGTTATGTCCTCAATCACAGTATAAACACGACACTCGGTGTGTCTTACTGTATACATACAAATAGTTTCAAGATGGATTGGTTCAATCTCAGTTTCACATGAATGAATGGATGAATGAATAAAAAGGTGATTGAGAAAGAAGAAAGAACAGATAAGACAGACAAAAGAAACAAATATTGTCTCGAAACTTTTCCTTTGATAATGAATGCTTCATGGCCGAAAGGTATTTAATTTTACTCTTTCTTGTGTGACAGATGTGAAAGACAAGAGCAAATGTAAAACGACCACTGAGAGTATGAATGAATGAATGAGTGAATGAGTGAATGAATGATACACAATGCACGGACAAATTATACACTTTGAGTTTGCTCTTGATGTAGGTTCACAGAGAAGTTAAAATTTATATTTGTACTTGTAACTGCAAGAACAGGATCACAAGATCATAAACATTGTAAGATCATTCGGCAAAGAGAATGTTGGCAACGAGCAAATGGAAAATTAATTCATTCCCCTTTGACACTGTTGCACTTGTTGTGCCGTAATTGTTGTTGATGATGTTACTTGCTTTCTTTCGAGTAATTTAACCTTTTCCTTGATTCATATTCACACTCAACGTAAAGGGTAAAGACTCAACTTTCTCACCACATCGCAACTCATAAACTTTATCAAAAGTCATCAGTAAACATTCAAACAGTCAAACATTCACTTCAAACTTGACTCTGTGAGTGGGTGATCTCAATTGATCCATTGTGAGTGTTATTTTCATTTTGTCTTTTTGTGAATTTCATGTTGTTCTCTTTATTGTCCCAAGGTGAGAAAGGTGAGAGCGAAATAAAGAGAGAAAAATAAAATAAAATGTACCCAGTCAAAGTGGGAGAAGATAAAATTGACAAAAGAACTTACTTAGGTTGAAAATGTTATTATTCGTTAAAGGTAAAATAAAACAAGTGGCAGAAACATTTGAATCATTTGAATCATTTGAAACATTTATAAATGGAAAGGACAAACAAATTCATAAAAGTGACCACCAAAAGTCATTATCAAGATAATATTTGGACTGAGGGAAATACTTAGCAGTGTATTTGCCCAAAATAGTCAAGTGATGTAGGATGATGAGAGAATAATGAAAGAGAAAGATGATCTAACTCACCTGAATTAAAAGGTCATGTGACCTGACTATTTTTCAATGTGTCTTTTGTCTTTTGTCTGTTTTGTCTTCTTCTTCTTCTTCTTCAATTTAGAATGTTGACTGTTGAATTTTGCATCTTGTATGTTGTATGTTAACTTTTGTCTTTTTCTGTGGGCCTTTTATTTAATTATTTCTCACTTGTCTCGTCCTCGTAGGTAGTTGAAGAGCCTCTGTTGTGCCGCTTATCAAAACAACAGATTGAAATTCAAACTTGAGACCAGCCTCAAGGACACGACCCATCAAACATTCAAATTCGATTCAACACTCAAACATGAAGAAGAAGAAGAAGAAGAAGAAAAAAAGAGAATGAGAATGAGAGGAAAGAGGAATTTTTCTCTTCTCTCTCTCCTTTTACCTGTCCACTTAAAAGTGAATCTTTCTACTCTCCACTCTTTACTCTTAACTCAATGAGAGGGTGGGTTTCAAGGCCAACGAGCAGATTCCTCCAAATTCAAGTCTCAACTTTTCCATTTAACATAATACAATGATGAGAGGAGAGAAATGTTGTTTAGACCATTTCATTTGTCTCAATTCTTTTTCTGCCCTCTCCTTGTTCTCCTTCTTTTTCTTTCTGATTCTTTCTAATTCTTTCTCATCTGCTCTCTGCTGTGACTTAAACCAGGGCCCAAAGGAGTCCCAAAAGGAATTTGAAGGATGAAGGATGAAGAATGAGCCATCTGCAAGAGGCAACAAATTTAATCGACTCGTGTATATTAAGGACTAAATTAAATATGGCAGCCATAGCAGCAGGCAAATTGGATAAGGAGGAGAAAGTTTTACCAGACAACCTGAGAGAAAGGGAAAAACAAATTGTCTTTCTGAGAATCTCAAAAAGAAAAACAAGCTGAAAAGGTAAGATGTGCAGATGCTCACATCGTCGCTCTTTCCTCTTTCCTCTTTTCAGTGGTCTCGCTTAACATTCCACTGGTAAGAGGACGACTTTTCAACCCTTTGGCTACTCGTGAACTAGGTTCAAGGGTAAACACGAAAACAACCACAGAAAACTCTTTTCTTCAAGGGCACTGAAAATCACGAAAAACCGGATGCAATTTAGACTTGAATCTACTTGAATCTGCTTGGATCTAGATGAAAGAAGCCAAAGAGTTAATCAACAAACATCTTTTCTTTATTCCTTTATTCCTTTATTCTTGCTTTTTCTTCATTCTTTTATTCTGCAGTCAGGTTGATCTTGTTGTTTTTAACCTGGCATCCTTTGTGCCTTGTCTATCTTTGTACTTTGTGCCTTGTGTGTGTGTGTGTATGTGCCCATCACGCCTTGTTTACCAGACCGAGGGCAGGTAAAACGACTAAAAAGAAAAATCAAGTCAAAAAAATTATTCACTTTCATCTTCTTCACCTTCTTCACTCGGTGGGTTCTTTTAACTTTTTCTTCTTCTTCATTGTTACCAGTCATTCTTATTCTCTATGTGAGTCATCTCACTTCATTCTGATGGTACTTGTGGGTAATTTTTTTGTTGGCAACATTGCCATTTACC
This sequence comes from Hemileia vastatrix, assembly GCA_030280995.1. NCBI lineage: Eukaryota > Fungi > Basidiomycota > Pucciniomycetes > Pucciniales > Zaghouaniaceae > Hemileia > Hemileia vastatrix. The sequence continues at coordinate 6,273 of JASXTE010000031.1, forward strand.
CGGCACAGAGAAATAACACGAGACAAGTAAAGAGAATTCAGTTGAATTGAAAAGATTGTCTGAAAGTCTTGTGTTGGTAAGTGAAAATTCACTGAATCAACAAGGCTGCAAATGCATTTTCACGCTCGAGATGATTTTTACTTAAAGTGTTGGACAAATTGAAAAAGTCCAATTGAAAAGATAGACCAAGGTGTTTGTTGACACACTGTTGTCCTTGAATTTACTTGGAAACCAATGAAAATTGTAAACTTTCAAACTTTTAATTGATTCATCTTTCTTTCGAACCAAAGGACAAGATGATGTTTGTCACACAAGGTACTTTTCATCATCACGTGTCAATTACATTTGCACGAAGGAATATTTGCAAGTCCTTGTCACCAAGAAGATGACAACAAATTAAAAATATTCAAAGTATTCAAAATATAAATATAATCTTCATTGCAACTCTTTTTCTACTTGTTTTGTCTTCACTTGTCAATCATGACAATTAACTTGCAGCTCAAGCATTCAACAAGTTTTAAAAGAATTATATTATTTATCTTTTTCTCTTCTTTATCCTGACCATGATTCATAACTTGTGTCACACAAACAGGTAACTTGTTCATCTTCAAGTTGTTCTTGTTGTTGAAGTCACTGCTTGGAAGAAATGGTTAAATTATCTTATTAATGAATGTAAGGTTGTTAAGTAAGTCGAGTTAACTTTTGTCGGTGTCAAGGGCGAATTGAAATGTCCATGAATCTTCTTTTTTATCTTTTTTTTTCATTTTGTTTTTGTGTAACACTTTGTGCGTTTCCTTTTTTAATATGTTCAACCTTGTCTTCATCATCATCATTACCAATGAATTCGGCGACTGCAAAGTGTAATTGCAGGTTACAGTGATATACCTGTACTTCGGTTAGTTCAAAACAATTCTCTTTCGCTCACTTTAGTTTAGTCATTTCAATCATTTCAGTAGGTGAATGTTTAAGAGACTCTTTTGACTTTGCCGAGTCTGAACTTGTTGATGATGAATTAAATTATCGGTTGAATCATCCAATCGATGGAATCAAATTGAAGTGAAAGCAAAAAAAAGAAGAAATAAAGATTCATTCTTTTAACCAAAGTACGAGTTGTTGTTGTTGTTGTTGTAATGGTTATTTTTTGTTTTTTTTCTCCAAGTCTGCCACTTAACTTGTGAATAATTGGTTCAATAAAAATAACTTTCTCTTCAATTATATTATCTTTTCAATTGGCTTTTTTTTTGCTGCCTTCTTGAAAATTCAATGTAATTCAATGTCATGTATTTTATTCTTTTTAAAGAGAAAAAAGAAATATTCTCTTTACTCTCACTATTAATATTTGGTGCATTTTGAGAGTGAAAAAAAAGATTCTTTTTTTAGTTTAGTTAGATGACATTTGCAATATTCGGTCAATTATGGGTAATAATTTAGTAAAATTCTTTTGATTTATATCACATGACCAGAATAAAATTGATGTATCGCTTAGTACGATTATGTATTTTGGTGGTAATAGTGTAATGAAAACTAGCCACAAATAGTGCAAGTGCATTTTCATGCATACAAGTGTGCTCTGGATCACCCAAGATGCAGAATAGATGCAGATGATGGAGAGAGAGAGAGAAGAGAAGAAAAAATACGGAATAAGAAGAGAGTTCATTTGCCAAATTCGAGGTCACTCATTTGAAACTCATTTGAAATGAGGACACACACCTAATGCAATAAGTCAACTTCCTCCAAACTCGCAATAACCTGATGCAATATCATCACAATGTTATCTTTCTCTCTCTCTCTTTTACTCTCTGTTCAATGAGCAAAATCAACCTGCAACAATCCACGTGTGCCAAATTCACTGTCATCCTTCGTGTGTAATTTAAATATTTTCTCCCTTTTTTACGAATTAATTAACTTGGAATATTCAAGTGAAACTGACTTAACTCACAAAGTATTAAAAATTGATAATAAAAGTTAAATAAAAAAACTGTTTTATAGCAATTTTATCGACTATAAACTGTGAACAAGATGATTCAAATGATGAAACGATGGACAAAAATGCTTATTACTCATGCAAGAATAGAATAAAATTTCAGTGAAGATGATTCAGATGAAGATTAACATTTCGATTAATCGTTAGTCATGAGAATGTTGACATTGGCCCTTGTCAAGGAAAGAGAGAAAAGGAAAAAGGTAAAGAGCACAATGACTTTGATGTGCACCAAAAAACAACAACAACATCAACAACATTGGATGGTCTGATTGACCGAGTCCATTTGATTTGACTTGATTTCACTTGACTTGGGTTAGAATTTCAATTCAACTCAACAGGTGTGACAGGTAGAATCAGATTGAATTTTGAATTTGAGGAATTTAATTTACATTTTAAATTCAATTTACCATTTTACCGAACGGTGTTTACTATGAGCCAACAGTTTAACCTTTAACTCAAAAAAAATGTTCACATCTCAAGTTTGACTTTGAGTTGAGAGTGAAAAAGAGTGAACAAGAGTGATATAGTGACTGTGTCACTCGAATTACCTCTTTCACTCGACAAATGATTGTTCAATTTGTTTTACTTTGTTTAGTGTAAGAGTTAATAGTGAAATTTAAAACTACAAAATCATGTCAGCTTTTACATGTTTGAATCAAATAAATGATCTAACAAATGCAATTGAATGCACTTCAAAAGTCATTTATTATCTTTCACTAAGTTGACCAGAGGTTGTAATTGACAAGGTTTGACAAGTGAATTTTCAATCATCTCAAAACATGAAAAAATAAAATAAAATAAAATAATCAACAATAACATGTTAAGACAAATGAAATATCAAATATTCTTGAGTGACTTGAGGTAAAATTTTTAACAATAAATTGTACATGAGGTTAACAGTCACCAGTTAACTGAATCATTTACTTTTGCTTATTCATTTATCCTGATGATTTGCAATACAATCGATAATATGAAAACAATGACAATTGCTCTGTCAAATACACTTTACATTTGAATACAAAAGATCATTTTACTATTGAATGTTTGAATGTTTGAATTTGTGCTTCCTTAATTGTCATTAAACAGATTGTCAATCAATGTTGAACGGACATGAAGAAATGAAGAAATGACCGAGTGAAGTTGATGAGAAAAATTGTTTTGACTGCATCAGGAAAAACAAGTAAAATAAGTAAATTAACAAAATTACCTTCAAACAAGCAGCAAAGATAATTAATCGAGTGAGAGTATTGAGAGAAAATAATTTACCTGACAGAGAATGAGAGAAAGAATAAAAGTAAAACGATGCCGACAGAAAGTCAAATGAATAAGTTGCCAAAGGATTGAGAAGACTTTACTTTACTTTCATTATTCATTGCGAGTGTTAAAGTGATCGCCAAGTGGTTTGAGTAAAAGTGTTTGCAGTTGTTTCACAAAAGTTGAATGTTCATCCGATTGACTGGACTTTTTGACTGAGTGAAAGGGTTAAAGAGTTAATACAGTGTAAGTTGACTGCACTTGAAGGTAAAATGAAAGCGTGTTGCGTTAGACAAATATTCATGTGGAAGGATAAAAAGGATAAAAGTGAGAGATGAAAGATGAAAGATGATTCTAGGCTGTGAGAAGCGGCAAATGAACCGGGTGTAATGAGCAAGATGGAAAAGAAAGTGAAAAAGTGAGAGTTAAACGAAAGAAAGAAAAAAAATGAAAGAATGAAAGAATGAAAGAAGACTATGGAAAGACCGCAAGCTGAGGTTAAAAGATGAAAAAGGTGAAATTTCTCTTCTCTCAACCCTTTGCCTTGACTGTTGACTATCAAATGGTTGAATGTTGACTGTTGACTGTTGAATGGTAAATGGTAAATGGTAAATGGCGAATGTTGACTCTCCACTGTCTGTACAATCTCTCACTGGCAGATTTGAGTTGATTGTACTCGACCATTTAAGTACGAGAAACTCGCCAGGGCTGAATTTACTTTGACGGATGGTTAAAAAGGACTTCTTTTTATTCACATCGAGTGCATCTTGTGTAAACTTTCACTTTCGTCATTTAGATTTACAAAAATTCATTTCTCTCACCGGGAACCAAACGGCCAAACTGCCACTGGCCACGGTATGGTGAGGGTTGGGTCGGTACATTGCATTTACCTTTTGGTGAATTGACTTTAGTCCAGTAAATGAAGTTGATGCAAGTGGTGATTTAAATGATTCACTTGATGGAACCCCCGAAAAGCGACCGATCAGCGAACTCTCATCTTCAAACATCACAAAACATCTCCCTTCATACTTCTTACACTTATATCAATGAAAGTTTATATATAAATAAACAACATAAACAACATGGTCACAAATAACAGGTGAGACAAATAACTTTTGCCTGAATAATAAATTGAAGGAAGAGTGAGAAGAGTGAAAAGAAAGAAAAAACACCGACTTGGTTCTTCATCAGTTTTTTACCCTTTGGCGAACACATCAACTTGGGCGGCAGAAAGTTTTTTCCCTTTTCAATGCAATCTGATGATTCTTGTTTTTAGCTGTACATTAAACCACAGTACAGCTGTTACTTACGGCAACAACAAGCACTGCTATTAAAGTGAGAAAGTTCATGTCATTTTAATACTTTCATCCTGTACATTTTATTATATATACTGTATGTACTGTAAGAAGTAAGGGAAGGGTTAAAATCTTCTTCTATCATCTTCTACTTGTTCGATGTTCATATAAGTCTACAGTACATGTGAGTTCACTCAACGTTTTCAACTTCACCCAAATTACTCGACTATTGTTGAGTGAACCAAATGACTCTTTTTCTCTTTCTTCTTCTCTTTCTTAACTTTTGCAAGTGCTTACATCATCTCATGAGGTAAAAGTGATGGGAGTATCTGAAGACTCTTTTCTCATCTTTCTTTCATTCTTTTTCATTTATTTTTCATAATATTACTTCTTCTTTTGTATATACAGTTGTTGTTATTATTGCTGTTGTACCTGTTTTACTTTTCATTTTTCATTTTTCATTTTTTCCTTTTTTTTTCATTTGCAACTTGTAACATTAAGATGGTCAATTGAAACTGAATCTCTTGTTTACAGTTTTCATTAGAACGTATATACACAAAGCTTATTTGTGATAAAGTTATTTATTCAAGTGGATGTTTGAGTAGAAGTTTGAACACTCCTTTCGACTGTTAAGTTACGTGTTTCCTTTTTCAGTTAACGTTGATGACTTCATTATTAACTCCATCCCTGTCGTTGTATGTCCTGTTGATCTTTGATTTCTTTTATTCCTTCACTGTGTCAATGACTGGGTTGGTTTGGGATGAGCGTAGACGTTACGTAAGTAAGTAAATATTCTTTTGTTGCATCAACTCAAGGGTGAAAGTATAGAGAAAAAGGTATAAAGAATGATGAGCTTACAATGATGATCTTATAAGGAGTCACAAACATGAAAAAACATTCTCCCAAACGGGAGACAGGAAGACAAATGTAATCAACAACAGTAGTTATAATTGAGAGCAATTTGCATTTGCCGTCGAGTTAGTTGTGTAGTTAACAATTTACAGTTTTTTAAACTGCTCATTCAAAGGAAGTGCCGGCAAAAAAAAGAGAGAAAAGTACAAGGTAAAGAAGAATTACATCAGAGTAAAAACAGCTGAGCATCTTGTGACAGGTGATGCGGAAGATGAAATGAAAAGTTCAAAATGTGTCATGTCACTTAACTGAGTCATTTGAAAGAATGAATAAATAAAACTGTTAAAGATGAACATGAGTGAGATATTTAATAAGGAATTTTATTTTTCCTGTAAAATAAAATTACTTCTCTACTTATTCAACTTGATAAATAAGAAAAGTATATTGCGGAAGCTTGTAACTTTGTAACTTTTGAAACATTGAAACTTGTAACATTCAAATTAAAATTAAAAAATAAAATTACACTCACTTGTAGTTACAAATGAATGTTAAGAAGAAAAAAGTGAAATGTGTCTTTTTACGTGCAAGTTCGATCAGTGACAGTTAAATTTGACAGAGTGACTTGGCAACATTTCTCACAAGCACAGGTTGAAAGAAGGAAGAAAAAAAAAGTAGAAGAAAAGGAAAATAAAATAAAAATAAGATGAAGCAATGATCAGTGAAGACACAGTGTCAGGGAGAAAAGACAGATGCAGATGCTTCCTGTTTCATCATTTTACTTTTTCATTTTACCGGACTGATCGACCTGAGTGTGTTTGACAGATGGGCAGGCATGTTGAGCCACTGTCCATTTGTTAAGTGCATCAGTGTACATCAGTACATCTTAGCGTCAATGAACAGTGAGAGGAAGAAGTAAGAAGGAAGAAGAGAAAAAACGTCTCCACCGATCAAAATACAGTGGCAGGAAGGATGGCAGATGCTACTTCTTGATTACACTTTCAACTTTGCCTGTCAGAGTTGCACATTAGTTTTGCCCAGAGAGGAAAAAGTAAGAGATACAAATCAGAGAGAAAGTTTTTTTTCTCTTTTCGCTATCTAACTTGCCACCTCCTTCCTCAATTGGTGGATCCCTCCATCACAAAGTCCCTCTATTTCTTTCTATTTCTTTTTTACTTTTTCTCTCTCGCTTTCTATTTCCCTCTACTTGCATCTATTCCTCTTCATTTATCCATCCCTCGAGTGTCCAATTGACCGGTCCTTCCTGACTCTTCCTCATCTCTTCGGAATTCTTTCCCATTGTCTCGTGCATCATGCTGTAATTGCATTTTCCTAATCAGCCATCAACATCGCATCAGCACAAGTTATGAACATCCATTTAATCATAACAGTGCCTCTTCAAGTACGCTCAGAGAAAGTACCTGGTAACTTTTACTTTATCCTTCTTGTGTACCCTTAAACGATCCTCTTTAAATTTAGATCAGCCAGTTGATCAAATTTAAAATAACTTACCCGTGTAATTACCCTTACAGGTTGATCGTTTAAACTTCAATATCCTTTCTCATCGTACTTTTTACCACTTTTAATTGACTTCACCTTGTTTCATGCTGATTCATCATTTGCATCCCCTCAATCGTTATACACGTTGAGTCTCACTACATCACTGTTACCTCAACAACTAGCCGAAGCCAAAAAAGCTGGTCCAATTTAACTTTTGATTACACTCGTTAATTTCTCCTTAATTCTCTTTATTCAAACTCACAACAGAGAGTGAGTTCAAGGAACAAAATATCATCATGAAAAGCGAGTAAAAGTCACCTCCTTTTAATTGAAAAGTGATCTTAGGCGATTGATTCACTTGTTCAAGCTGAACCGAATTGATGATGATGCGGATGAAAAAATTTGTCATGTACAATTTCGGATGAAAGGAGAAAAAAGTGATCAACTGATCAACTGATCAAGTGACTTCTATTTTTGGTCAATGAAAGAGGGATAAAGTTTTTTTTTCTTCTCTTCTTTTACCTGTACTGTTGAGTGATTTTTTTTCATCTGGCACAGAATCATTTGTCTCTCAGTCAGAGAGGGAAAAAAAGAAACAGTCAAATGTAAGAGAGATGGTTGAAGAGGAAAAAGAAAGCATCTTTCACACATGAACCAAGTGAAAAAACGGACGAACAGGGCAAAATATAAAGAAGATCACAGGTGGCTATTTTATTCAAAGTTACATGTACCTCATCACTCTTCATCTCAAAAATCATACTTCCATTTTTCTTTCGGCTTTTTATCTCAGTCAAAGGTGAGTCAGGAAGGAAAAAGAGAACATCACGCCAATTCTCATTCACTCACCCAATTTTTCTTTTATGAATTCAGTGTGAATTTCACTTTCTTCCCTAGTAACTGACTTTAACAGGGCACTCGAGACACACACTTACATGTACATGTATAAAGAGTACAAGAGATACAAGAAATACATGGATTATAAAAGAAAGAGAGAGAGAGAGAGAGCACTTTGCACTTTCTCACAACCGACTGACCAAAAATTGGCCTTTTTTCATTAAAACATCCGTCTGACAAGTCTCAGGGTCGCTGAAAGACACACGAAAGTCAAGTAGAAACAGATTCATCCATTTACATGTGCAAAGTCATTGCTTGTCTTGTTGTATGAAAGTCTTTTACTGTCGGTGACAAGAAAACACTTTGTCTCACCTTAATTGCTTCAAGTTAACGAGATCACCCTAATTGTTTAAAATTGCTCAAATGTTTCAAGTGGACACGCTGAATCCTCCAACAGAGAAAAAGAAAGAAGAAGAAAGAAAAAGAGAGTAACTTTTTCCTTGAATGTTTGTCACTTACTTTGTATTTGCATCTTTCACCTTGTACCTTGTGTGATATGAGTCAATTCAATGGTATATTTATGGTGAATAATTCCATTTGTTGTCTATTTATGGTGTGTAACATTTTTTCCTTTCTTCCGACAAGGAACTTTTAAAATTACACCTTGCACTTACTACCTTTCATTAAGAAGTGAAAATGTTTTCCACTCACACAAACAGACACACTCACATTGGACACAAGGTACAAACACGAGATGACCTCAGCAAGTCATCACTTATTGAACTAACAAGTGTCTACATAAAGTGTAATTCAATTTACATAGTAAAGTCAAGGAGGAAGTAAGATAAAAGATGAAAGAGAAAAAATAAAAGACAAGTAAGAGAGGTAAAAATGTATTCTTTAATCATCAGGTTGCTTCTGTTGCTTCTGTTGTATTTTATTCAATGGACAATTGTACTCTGTTGCCAAGGAACAAAGGCAAATTGATCCTTTCGTCAGGAAAAAGGTTTGCAGTCGCTTGGTATCACAATCGTCAATGGAATTGTTTGAAAAACTTCAAGGTCTTCAACTAACTTCTGCCAAACTGACTACTGAATGACCACTGAGTGACCACTGAGTGACTGGTCCTTCCTTTGTTCCAAACTTGACTTTGCGAGCGTAATCAACACTTGTACTTGCTAATCAAACAACCGACAAACTTTCAATTCAATTGTGTGTCTCTAGTTGACACAATTAACCTTTCATTAGGAAAAATTGATCATTTTACAATCAACTTATCGATAACCTTGTAATTGAATGAACTTTTCATCTGGACAAATGAAGAAAATAAACTTTTCCCTTTCCATCAATCAAAAAAAATCACCTCTGACCTGAAAGTTATTAAAAGTATCTTTGTCTATTTATATTGTAATTTCAAATCGTAACTGTAAGTATAATTGTATGCTTTTGGTCAATTGTTATCGTTACTATTGCAGTCAATTAAGTCAATTGTAATGATGGTGAATACAACAGATGACCGTTTGCCATTTGTGTATCCAATTAGAAGTTGAACAAGTAAGAAAAGTTCAATCTCAACTGTTATGTTTAGTGTTTGTGATGTTATGTGATGTTATGTGTGTTGTGATCACACAAATGACCCGGACAATTGAATTGAAAGTTAACTGTGGCAAACAAATTACATCACGGATGGTCTAGTGGTCATTTGAATACAATTTGTTGTTAGGTAATTTAAATTTAGCAAAACAGAATGAATGCCAATGACATTTGGGGTGAGTAATAGTCAATAATGAGCTAGTAAATTAGCTCTTGAGTGTGCTCTGGCACGGCAAAATCATTTGAATCATTTGAATCATTGGAACCATCCGATCAGTCATTTAATTGAGTACAATGTCAAAAGTAACATTCAGAAAATGCACTGACTGCAGACAATGAGACAAGCAATGCAGACATTGCAATGTGTGTATCTTCATCTTTCTGTATGTGTCTGCTTGGTGCAATCGTTCTTCTTTTCCTTGTCTTTCCAAAATAGCTTCAACCAACGTATTATATTTGAGGAGATGAGAAGAGTGAAAAAAAGAGGTCCTAAAGTAACTTTCATGCTTTTATACTTTTATACTTTTATACTTTGAACCATTGAAACGCGTTCAATTGTCTTTTCAATTTTTTTTCTCTCAACTTGTGACTAACAATTGCAAAGAGTGATTTATGTGTCCTTGTTATACTAATGCAACCCGTGGCAATAACTGCCTTGGTAACTCTTGTACTTGTTGTTGTTGAGATCGATCGGTATTTTGATTGATTGATTTTCAACTTTCAACTTTCAACTTTAAACCATTTGACTGATGCTCGCACCTCTCACTTAAGTCACATTTACCGTCAATAAATGCCCCAATGAGCATGCAGTGTTTTTTCCTTTTGCTTCATCTCATTTCTCTTTCCTTTTATAACTTGTCTTTCCTTTATAACGGTCGGTCAATGCTGAACTTTGTTCATCTTGTTCATCTTGTTCATCCACATCATCTCGCTCATGGGAAACAATTGAATCGCTCATTATCCAGGCACAAGTCAACACGGGCGAATCAATCAACTATTTATATTTATTTGGGTAAATATTTTCTGATGCAGGACAATGAATCAGCTCAGCAGTTGGATGAGTGATGAGCTTCATCACCAACCTCATCAGAAACATCAGTAACTTTGAAAACTGAAAACATCGGTAAGATCAGTTATATCGGTTACAACTTCATCTTTACCAAGATATATTTTTATCTGACCAAACAGTAAATCAAACTCAGTGTCCACTGTCAACCATTATTGACCATTGACCATTGACCACTAACCGAGAAGCAAATGGTCACTCTGTTCATTCCTTGAGTTATCTTTTTTAGGGAAAATGTCTTACTTTTTTTTTGTCAGTGGTATGGTTTGTGCATATGTTCCATGTGTTCTCACGTTCATCACTCGCCGCCCCTGTCATTGGAATGCAGTGGGCATTTGAGCGTTCGGGAATTTGGGCACATTGTGGAGGACCCTTAAAAGTCCCCTGGTGCATACCTTAATCCCCAAAGCTTTCTCCGTCGCCTCATTTTTTTCTCCTTAGATCAATCACAGGTACAGAGGGACACGTGTTGCCTGATTCAAGGTAATAACTCAGCACAAGGGGCAAGAACACGAAAAAAATCGCAAAGGACCACCAACCTATGACCAAGATGTGAAGAGATGAGCATCACTCTCTCTTTCTTTTTCCCTCATCTTCATCTTTCTTCCTCTCTCACTCGGCATCTTCAAACCCGCACAAATCAAGTAGAATGGTCGGATGACCGAAAAGGACCAGGAGATTCTCTCAAATTGTCTTGGTCTTCTCTTCATTATCTTCATCCTCTTGCATCCAGAGAAGGGCTGAGTAGCCTTTTTTTTTGCACTTGATTCGCATGCAACAATTGACTTCGAGTGGCAGCTGACGAGCTTCAGTAGATGGGAGAAAGAGAGAGGCAATTTAGGTTAAGTAGTTCTTAATTGTTAAACGCCGTGTCTCGAATGTAACTTTGGCCTTTGCTCTCATTCTTATCTCTTTCTGTCTGTCGCTATTTCTCAAATTCTCTATTTCTCTATTTCTTCACTCGAACAACCAATTGTCCATCTAACTACACGCGTGCAACAGTTGCAGACATTTTACTTCTTTTTTCTTTCTTTTCACTTTTTACACAACAATATTCAGCTTCTGCCATTTGCTTAAATATCGCACAATTTGATCACAATTACACTTGACTATTACAATTACTACATTAATTTATACCACATCTTGACCAGGTGAAACTTTTTTTCAATGAATAAGGAGCTTCTGGTTTCTTATTTTCTTTCATTTATACACACATTATTATGATACATTAAAAATGAATTTTAACTTATTATTCTTAGATTGTAGTTGGACATTTTCACTTCATTGTTACCATTACAAGACTGATTAAAATAGAAATAAAGTGGTAGAAACTATCTCACAATTTTCTTTTCATTTTCATTTGTTTTTTTTTATCCTGTCTTTCATGTCTATCTTTTGAATGTAAGATATTTTCACCCTTTTCTTACACCCGATTCGCTTGTTTTCCATCATTATGATCATCATAATCATTATGAGTGCATCAGCAATAACAGGAGTGAATGTTGTATGTCTTTTAATTTTCATTGCTACTGTTACCAGACTGATTGCGATTTGATTAAGATGAACTGATAGGCAATGATCAATGACAATTTACACGTGTTTCACATGGGAATGACGAGTGTACTGACAGTGTGTGGAGTAAGTGAGTCGACTGTACACAAGTGCACAAGGGACATCAGAACAGAAGAGACAGTCAAAGAGATACAGAGTGAAACTGTGAGACAAGAGTGTAGTTAAGTAGTAAAAGAGACTGAGAGTGAAAAAAGCTGACGAGAAAACAGTCAACAGGCCTCGCTTCATCTGTGTCTACCGAGAGTCCATTTTCTTTGTCCTTGAAATTGTAAATACGCTTAAATTGTCCACACCAGTGTTTCATTAGGAGCAACTAACATACACACATCATCAGGTTAATCCGCTTGGAGTATCCTTGCTCACTTGTTGTCTTGAAGATGCATTACATCAGTAGATCCATTAATTCACTATTCAAGTCATCCTTGGCTCTCTTTTCATCTAATTTGACATCATCATCATCATCACAATCATCATCATTGTATGGACAGCATCGTTTTCATTCGTCAGATCTTTTTGAATTTAAAAAAATTTTAGCCAAAGCTACACGAATTACTGTGATCACCGGAAGTGGTGTTTCGGCAGATTCTGGTGTTCCAACATTTCGTGGTTCAGGTGGTTTATGGCGTAAGTACAGAGCAAAAGATTTAGCCACTCCATCTGCATTTGCAGCTGATCCAGCCAAAGTATGGCAATTTTATTCATATCGACGTGAATTGGTTTTAACCAAATTACCCAATGCTGCACATTATGCATTATCAAAGGCTGAAGCTAAATTATCATCAGAAGGAAAAAAATTAGTTATAATAACACAAAATATTGATGAACTACATCAACGAGCTGGTTCTAAAAATGTTATTGAATTACATGGTACACTATTTAAAACTAAATGTACAAAATGTGGTGACATTTCAACCAATTACGATTCGCCAATAACACCTGCATTAGCAGGTAAAAGTGACCCGGATCCATCAACACCTGACATTGAAATGCAATTGAAAGACTTGCCTACCTGTAAAAAGTCCGGTTGTAATGGCCTACTTCGTCCAAATGTCACTTGGTTTGGAGAACCAATCGATCCAAATGTACTGGAATCAACTCAAACTGAACTTGATTCATGTGATCTTTGTTTGATCATTGGCACTTCTTCAGTCGTTTATCCAGCTGCTGCGTTTGCACCTTCAGTAGCAGCTCGTGGCATTCCAGTTGCCGAATTCAACATCGAATCAAATCCGTCAACCAAAGGACTTGATTTTCATTTCCAAGGCAAATGTGGATTAACATTACCTGCTGCTCTTGAATAAAAATTAGTTGTTTACCTTTTAGTCAATTTTTGTCCTTTTTATTTCAACTGTTGACATGATGAGAGGAGAGAAGACAAGTGAAGAAAGGAAAAAGAAAAAAGAAAAAAGACAGTCTGAAGTTTAAGTCAATTTTCATCCATTACATCTTTTAATTGGTACCACAAAGTTGACTTGAATTATACGATTATGTAATGCATTACCCTTACAACGTTAGATATAAATTTGTGTCAGATTCTCATTACACTTCAACCAGTTGGCAAGTGCATTTTCATCTAATTTATTTTTATGTCGACTTTTTTTCCCTCTGTTTCCTTTCCTTCACTTTGCTTGAGAGGTTGAGGTTGCGACTTGTGTTTTCAAGTTGTTTTTAAAAAGTCGTATTTTCAACTGCCGGAAGTTTAAATGCACTCAAACTAATTAGTCCTGCGGTTGAGCAATAAAGTGAACTTATTTTCCCTTATTTTCATTACCTTTACCTTTGTTATTTGAAAATACTTTGTTATGTCAGATGTTTCATCCGTTATTTTGTTGTTGCCTTTGTGAGTTCACTTGAGCCATTTTAACTGGTAGCATGCAATGTCATGCATCTCTCTTGTGTTATGTAGTTGTTTTGTTGTGCTGTTGTGACTTTGTGACTTTGTGCCTGTTCAGCTGCTGGTCATGTCGACTGTGTTGAGGGATGAACATCATGATCATAGGGATGAAGATGATGATGATGATGATGATGAAGTAAGTTTGGTTGTCAGTTGATTGTCACGGCTACATTTTCCATCAGAAAGAGAGACAAGAAAGACGAGAAAGACAAGAGACACATGGTCGGGGCAGTACTTGAGTGAGACACAGGAAAAATGAGACAAAACACACCGAAGGATCTTTCAAAGGTAATCCAACTGCTTTTTCTGTCAGGTTGTTTTGCGCGCAGCTAATTTGCTGTTTGAGTGGGATGCTTAGTGATGGAGAGAGAAAGAGAGAGAGAGAAAGAAGAAAAGAGACGAAAGAAAAAAAGAAAAGACTTGTGCCTTGATTCATTTGGATGATGCTCCAACTTTTGACTTTTAGGCTTATCCTCGGACTGCATCTTTCCACACTGGTTGGAATTCGCTGTTTGGCCCTCTCACCCTGCTGGTGAATCACGGTGAAGAATGGTGAACCATGGCTAAGATGGACCTCTGACCTCACTGACGCGCTCCACTGCCACTTTTTCCGGGCTTCTTCTTCTTTTTTTTCCTTTTTTCCTTTTTTCTCTTTTCCTTTTCCTTTCTTCTCCATGTATCGCTGCGAGGAGGCAAGTTTCTTCCTTCCTGCAGTCAGGTTAGTCCAGAGTTGTCCACTTTCCACTCTCTCAATTCTCTTCTCTCTTCTCTCTCCTCTGCACTCTCTCCCGCTTGTTTTGGCGATTGACTGTTGGGTTCTCTCTTGCCCTGCCACGTAAAATTCGTGCCCCATCCATCCATCCCTCAATCCATCCATCGACAAGAACTTGGTGAATCCATGCATCATGCCCTTGACTCTCAACAGAATGGACTTGTTTTTTTCCTTCCATGGACACCTTTTGCTTCTCTTTTTTTCGGCCATTCAAACCTCACGACCCGGACGTGAACAAAAGATGCTAAAAAGCCAACGGGCTAAAAAGGCTGACTGGACAGTGCGGGCCAAAATGCGTCGCCGTTTGCCCCTCGGTCACGACAAAAGGAACATCTTGACTGTAACCTTCTCAATTTCTCTTCATTTTCTTCATTTTCTTCATTTTCTTCATTTTCTTCATTCTCTCCTACTTGTCTTGGATACGATTTCTTCATTTTCTTCATTTTCTTTATTTTTCCATGTCATCTCACTTCATTCGCTTTCTCTTTTCTCCCATCAAAACGCATCAAGCAAGTATTTTCGTCAGTTCAGGGTAAATTGAACACCTGACCAAACCGCGTTCACCTTTATAACTTCATACATTGATGAGACTTTGATGACACAAATGACCTTTGATCCTGTCACTTTTCACTGGAGGTTACTTACACTTGAACAGTGAAGGTTAGTGAGTATGAGTCTCTTCTTCAGGATCAAGTAAGAGTAAGTGAGAGAGGGCCAACCTGTTGCACATGCAAGATGGATCAAGTTGAAGTATTCCAAACTTTTACCTTTCAACTCTGTGTCTGTGTGTGTGTGTCAGGTGTGATTTACTTGATTTTTTCCACTCACATCTCCCTGCATTCGGTTGAGTGAAGATGAAGCCGAAATCACAAAAGTTAGACAAGCAAAGGTTATTAGTTGAGAGGCCTCATCTCTGTGTGTGTCTTCTCACGACGATGAATCGACACTCATTGCAATAAGCAATGTAGCAACCATTTAAATTTTGCCATTTGCCATTTACACATGTTATGAGCTGACTGGTTACCCCTTAACTTACTCCGATTAACCTGTTTC
Source organism: Hemileia vastatrix (assembly GCA_030280995.1). Taxonomy (NCBI): domain Eukaryota; kingdom Fungi; phylum Basidiomycota; class Pucciniomycetes; order Pucciniales; family Zaghouaniaceae; genus Hemileia; species Hemileia vastatrix. The sequence continues at coordinate 21,939 of JASXTE010000031.1, forward strand.
TGTCTTTGCTGCTGTTTTAACCTGTGACTGATTCACCGGGCAGACCACTTACACCGATGAAAAATGATTAATATTTCACTGGTCATTAATATTTATCGATTTCTCTCTGATTCTCTCTGATGCACCAGGATCAGCCAAAAGGAAGAAAAGTAAGAGAGAAGTGAAACCTCGGGTGTATAATCAAACACAATTGACAATGTGCAGATGGAAGGATGAAGGAAGGAGAGGAAAACTAGATGAAGAAGAGTAGAGATGAAAAGATGGGAAGACTTCACATGGCATTTCATCAACAGAAGAAAAGTGACTGGTCAATTATATTGCCATCAAGGGTAAACAGTTGATTACTCTGCTCTGATGCAGGACGCAAATGATCAATCAGATGGGAAGATGCAGAGATTGAAGATGAAGAGTGGAAAAGAGGAAGAGAGAAGAGAGAAGAGAGAAGAGAGAAGAGAGGAAAGAAAATTAAGGAGAAACGAGAAAAGAGAAAAAAGAGAAAGTCATTAAGATGAGTCAATGAATTCGATAGGAGGACTTTTGATGAATCAGATAAAATGTTATTTTACTCTAAAGATAAGACAAAGTATTCACTCTTGATGAATGAAAGGAAGTATTTTCATTAGAGAATGAGCCAGTTGGTGATTTACCGGTGAATTAGTAGTGAGTAACCTCTGTAAGTTATTCTTGTAATTTCCTTTTAGACCTGGTGAGGTTCGTGAAGTGAGTGAAGTGAGTGAAGTGAAGTTTATAAGGTTGGTGAGTTTGGTGAGTTTGGTCGAGTTGGCAGGAAAAAGACAGAATATGAGAAGAGAATGATGAAAGAGGCGACTTTTTGGTCATTTGTTTGCCTTCAATTCACCGCATGTGGCTGCACATTAGGTTTACCTCACCCAAAAAGTCTTCCTTACACCAAAAAGTTTTACCTGAGAGAGCCAAGGGAACTTTGCACTTTTACTTTTATCCCTCCCTCTCATTCATCTCACTCACTCACGTGATCATCTGCATCAACTTAACCAACTGAATGAACCGAATCAACTGCATCACCTTTTTTTCTTCTCTTTTATCTTTTTACTTTTTCCCTTTTATTTTCCATTCGCCCTTTATTTCCTTTCTTCCTGTTCATCGAATCATCCGCCGACAAAGTAATTCAAGCCACAACATGCGAAAGAGCAACTTATCCACAATTTTCTTTGATCTTTGTGTAAATGAGAGACAAGAGAAGAAGATGGGAGAAGAAAAAGAGAGTAGACATCATCCATGGCTAAGTTTCATCCTACACTTACATTCTTCCCCATCCTATTTGCATCCTCATCGTTCAATCTCATCTCTCTTTCTTTCTTTCTTGTTTCTTTTATGCCTCTCAGCTTTGGCCTCTTGTAAAATTGAATCTTGCAAAGAACCAAACACAAAATACCAGCCCTCTCTGTTACGAGTGCCGGGCAAATGAGTGCCAGTCTCATTTTTCATCTTCATAGGGCATGATTTTACCGTCTACCGTGTTTTTCATTCATTCACATTTATACTTTGCATATTTTACTCTCTCTTTTTCTCTTTTTTTCTCTCCTTCTTCTCATCTCAGTCTTCTTCGGGACGAATAAATTGGCGACAAGCAAATCCACCATAACAGCTTGGAATTTGGTTCTTTATCCGAATTTTGTATCTGACAAGTCGCAAGGACGAAAAAAGCGACAAAAACCTGCATTTCATTTGAAGGAGAAAAAAAGGAAAAAAAATCACTTTTTACTTGTTGTTTTAAACATTTTAAGTAAATCAGTCCACAAGGTATAATTTGAAATGAGATCGGCTGAGTCTTCCTCAAAAGTATAAATTTACTTTGAAACTTTCACTCGAAAGTGGGAAGTGAACAATCCAAGTTAAACAGTTAATGTTCACTCTGATTTTGGGGTCTTCTTGAGCAACCATTATCGGCCCATTTGTCTGCATCAACTGTTGTACGTGTGCGGCAACAAAGAAAAAGAAAGAGAAAGAGAAAAAAAGAGAAAGATGAGGATGGAGATGAAGATGAAGATGGAGAGAAAAAGATAGTAAGAGAAACAACCAATAAGAGAGAAAGCAAAGAAAAGAACAGAGAAAAGAAGAGCATCATATGAGGTCGCAGGAGGATACAGCTTTGCAGGTAGCAACTGGTCATCAGTTAATTTCTCCATTAAATGGGTTCTTTTGTGATGCAAATGGCCGAGTAAGTGTAAGGGCAAAATTGGTCCTTCCATCCGCCGCCTGAATTATGGATGACTGAGGAAGAACAAAAAAGATGCTCTGGTCTTCTTCTTTTTTCTTCTCCTTCATCATCATCATCATCATCTTGCTTCTTCTATTTTTGCCTCTTGTGCTCTTTCTCTTTCTCTCTTTCACCACTCCTGTCTTTCTCCACCTTTTGTTTTGCCTTATCGAGAGAAAAGAGGGAGAGAGAAAGAAAGCGAAAGAAAGAGAAAGAAAGAGAAGCAAACAGATTGTACTGCTGACATTGGCTGGTCCTCTCGACTAATTGATTAGCTTCCATTTCCAAGGACCAAGTATCCTTGGTACTTTTGAACTTGGACACTGAAGACTAAAGACTAAAAACTGACACACTGAGGACTGAGGACTGAGGACTGAACACTGGTCACTTCTCAATGTCACATGGGGTGAAACTGCTGATGGACGTGCTGACTCGCCCAAAAATGTTCTTTTTGAGGAGTGACTGAAAATACAAAGTACAAGTGACTGACCGGTGGACCCAAGTAAATTGGACCCTCAGTATACTGACTTAACTGAGTCACTATGCTCAAACTGGACACTGCGAATCAGCGGGTATTCAGCGGTGATTTATTGTGACAAAGAAGCATTTGGTACATTTGGATACTGGGTAAGGTTGGTTTCGAGACAAGAGAAAGACACTTTAACCAGTGACGTTCCTGCTGAGATAGTGTAGCAGTAAAAATAACGTTGGATCCTTTGACTGGCAGATCGTTCGGTGTCACCATGTGTTATCCATTCAACCGTTCAAATGGACAAGGACCACGACTCGGTTGACTTGGAAAAATATTTGAGTCTGAGTAAAAAGTAACAAGTAAAAAGTAAAAAGTAAAAAGTAAGTTACTCAGTCACTCAGTCAGTTTGTGTGAGCCAGGTAAAGTTTAAGTGGTCTCTTGGTCTCTCTTTTGACCTGGTGACTTTTTCTCTCCCTGTTTTTCTCTCTCTCTCTCATGCATCTCACCTGTCTTTCATCCATTCATCCGTACAAGTGAAAAAAGAATAGAAATAGATGAATGTGTTGCATCCAAGAAAAGTCTTACCTTAAAAAAGATTTTCGAACTTTGATTGTAACATGTACAACTTTTCTTTCTTGTTTTAACTTTTAACATTTTAAGGTACACCACAATTGAATCAACCGTTCAGCCTTTGGCAACTAATTAGGACATACTTGAAGGAAAATCATGTGTCTTCAAGTGAGTGGACATTTTTTTTTTGTGCTACTTTATCTTATTTGTGTGGTTTTACTCTTTGACTCTTTATACTTTTTGTTGAAAGTCTTTTGTTTTTGTTGTTGGCTCATCCGAGTCATCTTCAATCCAATGACCTGGTCCTTCAAAAGTAATTGTCCATCAAACGGTTTCTTTTTTACCCTGTGTCAATCGATTGACATGTGCGTGTGCATGTCCTGGATGGAGAATGATGATCGGCATTTGCTTTCTCGCGGTCACTCACTCATTCACCAACACTCAGCACACTCAAAGTATTCACAGCATTTACAAGTCGTATGAAATATCACACACACACACACATACACACCATCACAGGGTCGATTTTACTAACTCTACTGACATTCTTCACCACATTTGTCTCTCATCCACATACACGAGCACTTACAGTGGGCCATTGTTGCTTGGACACGGACATCAAAGGAGAAAGGATGAACTCATATGACGTAAACAAAGGGAAAAAATGTTGAATGCAAAATACAGACAACGAGAAAGGATGACGATCAGTGAACATGGACACAGTGAATTGAGTGAACTGAGTGAATCCAGTAAATGTAGAGAGAATACACTGAATGGACATGATGGCAGTCCGAGTATGTTGATGCAGGAAAGAACCCTTGCTGCTTGACAAGTCACTCGGCGAGGTTGTCTTTGTCTTGTCCATCCAGTTGGAGGCTGAAATTGCCAGGTTATCACTGTACTTACCGAGGATGAACATCCCGCTGAGATGAGCTTACAAATTTTTTAATCGAAAAGTGGGTTTTGCAAGAAAAAAAAGTAAAATTATTGTCAGACAAATAAATGTAAAGTGAGCTTTACAAAAGGCTGCAAAACACACAAAAGACACATTAAAGGTGCCTTAAAAGAGGAAGAGGGAGATATTTGACTTGACGACGGTGAAAAGATTGCTTTTGTTGCTCAGTGTATACCTCATTTCGTAATGAATATAATCAATGAGAAGAGAGAGGGGAAAACGATGCTATTACTCTTCTTCGAGCAGGTTGAGTTAAATGTTTGTTTTGGCCGAAAGAATCGAAAATCAATTTTCTTCCTCACTTTCTCCTCTTTTTTATCTTTTCTCTCTTTCTCCCTGGTTCACTCGTGACACCGGTCGATGCAACTTTGGACAGTGTAAAATTGAGTACATCATGGTGGACAAATGAATAGAAAATCAAGAATGAAAACAGGGTGAAAGTGAGGGAAAAATTGCAATAAACTTTATTCTTAAGACCAGCAAAAAAGCAGAAGGTAGAAGGTAAATGTTGCATTGAGTTCGCGTATTCTTTTATCCTTCCACTTGATGCACAAGTTGACTTTAATCACCAAGTAAACGAGTGACTTAATGAGCGAGAGGCATGAGATTGAATAAAGAAAATGAGCTTGTGACTGATGTTCACTCGAGTAACTTTTACTCATTCGCTCATTTGCTCATTTGGCTGATTTTTACTGCTCTTACTGCTCTTACTGCCTGCCAATCCCAATTGCAATTCGCGATTGCATTTCATTGACTTTAACACACACAAGACAAACACGCTTATGAACATTTCATCCCAAACTGACTTACTGATTGTCAGTATCTTCAACTCAACTCACTGACTTACTGACTCATTCACCTCTTTCATTGAACACAAACACAAACACAAACACACACACACACACACACACACACACACAACACACAAACATCCCAATTGACTGAAGAAACTGAAGAAAAGTTTTTCCAACTTAAAATCAGTTCACTTGTTCAAAGGGTTGTCAAGAGTAAACATTCCATTTTAAAATGAAAAAGAAAAATTGTTAAAATATACACAGAATAAGCAAGTATCAGTTGAGTTGAATTGCAAAGTAAACTGTATGTGTGTTCATGTTCATTTGCAAGGTAAAGATGACATAATTAATTATTTTACCAGATTTAAACGGAACAGACAACTTTCCAAAGATAACAAACGTTCGAGCAATGCATAAGCAAGAAGAGCAGTTAAAGATAAAACTCGTTCAAGGATCATTGATCATGATTGCGAGGACAATTGGTGAGGTAAAAGTGAAGAATAAATTTATAAAAGAATGAAATAAAATACATTTGTGACAAACTACAAGTGCAACAAGTTTCAAATGACATGTAAAAGGTAAAAAAGGAAAACAAACCATCACTCAGGTACTCAAGTACTCATTATCAAGACAAAGCAAACTGGATAAATTTGTTGTTAATCGAAGCAAGTTGTATTGATAAAAGGAGAGGATAGAAAAGTTAGGGCAAACAATTGAATGCTTTCCAAGTTACCAGTGAGATGGACGGAAACAGGAAGTTGCAGAGACACGAAAACAAAAGGGGGGAAAAGGAAACTGGGACTTTAGTGAAAATATCTGACAAAAAAAGTTCACATTGTCACCATGGATGTTATTACCGGTGTTAACAGTTTATATCGAGTGTAAAATAGACAACAAAAAAAAGTGAAAAGAAAAAAAAAGAGAGTTCTAAGAGTGATGAATGAGGTGGTAGCAAGGGATGACTCGTAGTGTGGACAGAGTGTACACCTGACATCAATTACCTGGGTTACCTGGGCAACCATGGATGTCAAGTAAAGTGTGACACGGTTAACAAGTAAATGACAAATTTAAAAATGTGAAAGATCAACCGGGAGCGGCGACCATCAACAGTGAAATAGTAGAAAAGAGTCGAACAGTCAAAAGCAGGTTCATAGTCAATTAAAAAAGGCTACAGACCAGTGCTAAATCATTGCTCGGGTACAAATGGTAACCACACCAGGAGAAAAAATAACTGATTCCGGGTGTCAACGACGGAAGGGTGGAGACCATTTTATCTTTTTTACCTTTTTACTTTTTTACTTTTTTCCCCTCTTTCTCTCTCACCGACAAAATGAAAACATTCAATGATAACATGAGGAACACATTTCATCCACTCCTCACCGATCAATTGAAAGACTGAGAAAATCCGCATCCGTGTAAACCGTTATTCATAAGTAAGTTGAACATTATATCATTAAACCAAAGTAACAGGTAAAAGGCAACAGGTAACAGGTAACAGGTAACAAGTCACTGTGTCTACTTCATTCAACTTTTCTTTAACTGACAGAGTGTCAGGAGCATTGACAACATTCATAACATTCAAACAGCATTCACACTCGACTCCTTCCTCTGTCACTTCAACGAAATCGGCTTTTGTTCATTTGTTCATTTGTGTTCATTTCGTTCATTTCGTTCGCACTGTTCACTTGTGTTCACTTGTTCACTCTTCAAGCTTGAATAATTTACTCCTTGGTGCTCGTTAGCTGTGCTTTTCTCGTTATCCTCACCAATTGTACCATGGAATTCAATCAATTGAACCAAATGAAATTGGCGTGTCCTTTAATTAAAAGTCAATTACCGATTACTGATTTTCAATTATCAATCAAATGTTCTTTCGGCATCAACGTAGTTGTAGTCAAGTGATTAATGTATATGTAAAGCAAGTGTCACTCGGTTACCTGGTTGTCCTGATTCACTTGACTTTGCTACTTGTGGAGATCAAGTGTTAACCAGTGCTCGTTAACCAGAGTCGAGTCAACTTGTTATTCTGGTGACTTTTCATCGGGTGGAATGTTTACACCAGTAAGAGCGCAGACAGACAAACAAACCATCATCACAAGAGACAGTCTTAACCACAAGCATCATTTAATCTGGTGAGAGGTGTTCACTCTAGTGAACTGATTTTCACATAGGTGTGAAATGAGGTCAACAACAAATTACCAGTATTTTGGCAAATTAACGAGTATCAGGATGAGAGGACGGCAAGTGTTGATTCTTAACTGTTGACTGTTTACTGGTGTCTTGTTGTGTGTATATGTTGATTCAACAGGTGCCTTTGATTTTCATCAGGTCGACTTGTTGATTGCAAACAGGCTGACTGTTCAGGTGTGAATGATTGTGCAGTCGGTGTGAATGTCGCTCATGTTGCTCATGTTGCAAAAGTAAGCAAAGTAAGCTAATTGACTGGACAGGTTTGTGTCCACTGTTTATGTTGACCAATTGTCAAGTTAAATGAATTAACCTTGCTCCAGGCGGTGAGTTCAATGAATGTCCTCTTTTGATCATTTTTAAGTCTTAAGAAGAAGAAGAAGAAGAAGAAGAAGAAGAAGAAGAAGGATTCCTGTGCTGACTTTGCTCACGTATTCGGTCACATATTAATTTTCTCTCTCCCTCTCTTTCGCCATACCTGGTTGCCGTTTACTAGTTACTTCTGCTTTTTACTTCTTCATACTTCTTTATACTTCATCTTATTCCTTACTTCTTGCTTGTTACTTGTTACTCGTTATTTGTTGTGAGTGTGTTTACTCGGTACACTCATTTGACTGAGCGACCAAGTTGAAATGAGTTTCATCCACTTGCAACTCGAAGTTTTTCAATGAAAAGTGTGTGAGTGTGAATGAGCTGCTTCAAATATTACCAACTTTTAACTGTCAAATAAAAAAATAAGAAAGAAAAAGAGAAAGAGACAAATGTATCTTTAGCGAAGAAAATAAAGAAAACTTTTGACACTTGCCTTTTCCTCCTCCTTCACTTTTGACTTTTCCATCGAGATTGCAAGATTGCAAGGTTTGGCCATTCAGTCAGGTTCAAATGAACAACAGCAAGTTAACTTACTTCAAACAGTTCAGATAATTTCCAATGAAGTAGAGCAAATTGAGATAAAATTTTTCAGATTAAATAATAAAATATCAGTAGAATGAGTAGAACAATGTGATCATTTAAAAAACAAAACATTAAATGAAAGTGAAAACGTCACAAGTTCACACATTGTTTGCACAGTATGAAAATGTGTGAATTGTCAAGGAAATGTTTGTTAATTTGTTTGGTGTTGATGTTGGTATTTGGTTGTTACTTTGTTGTTGGTTGTTCATTTTTCTTTCTTCTTCTTTCCTTTTTCATTTTCGTTTTGTCAGTTTTGTGTTGCAATAACTCAAGAAAGAGAGAGAGAGAGGGAAGAAGAAAAATGGCGACCAGTGGGTCAGGGAATTGGGGAGAAAATTGAAAAGGTGAAAAGAGATGAAAAGATGAAAAGACCAGAGAAGAGAGAGAGAGAAAGGAAAAAAAGAAGAGATTTCTACCTCTGGTCAGTTGCACTATGCTAATACAAAGTGACCTTTCACACCTCCTGCTGATGAGGGAGAAAGAAAGTCACTTTACCTGGAATTGGACAGTAGCTCGATGTCAAGCCCACTCACTCACTCAGCCAGTCAGCCAGTGTTGCCTTTTTGCAGTGTTGCACTAGTACTCACCTAGTCAGCTAGTCAGGTAGCCAAATAGTCCAAGGTTTTTCTTACAAACGCAGGTGGCCCAACCGAGGCACGAGTCAAGTTTCAAAAGACGACCTGGTCATATTTTCACCATTTTTCCTCGAATAGAATAAAGGTTTACCTTCGCATGTTTGCACCATTCAATGCAGGAACCAAACACAAAATACAGTCGAGAAGCCAGTTATCACCGTGACTTAGTAAGTGAGAATCAAAATGACAAAGACGATCAACCTGTAAATTGTCCATTTTTTAACGGTTGACAAAAACAGTCTCGTGGCACTTGTTTCAACGTGCTTCCGCTTCTTTGTTACTGTCTGTCTATCCATTGTGCACAATTGAATGCCATAGTTTAAGGTAACAGTTGTTCTTTTCTCACACTTACATCACAACAGATCAATCCTTAACCATTGCTCTCGTGCCTTTATTCTTTTCCATCTTGTGCATCATCATCATCGTCATCATCTTCTTCTTCCTCTTCTTGCTTGGAGATCCCATTGTGTCACGCACGTCAAAAAACAAGTGCACGGTGGATGCGTTTGTTATTCTTCATTCTTTTCTCAAAAATGTCCAACCTAATGTGCCTTCTTTCAAATTTTCTTCCACCCATTACTCTGGTTACGTCAGTGGGCCACTAGTCGACTAACAACTTTGCCTCCATCTCCATCTTCTTCTTCTTATTTTTTTCAATACAGCTTCTTCGACAGCAGAGTCTTCACATCATAAAATGACCAAATTATTGATAATTTTCTTGTAGCTTCTCGTGTTATTTCAATGCTAATTTTACACACCCCTTGCCCTTGTCATGTCCAGTGACAGAGGAAGAAAAAAGGTTTGGGAAGCAGAGAAAGAAGAAAGAAATAAGGAATCTAAGAGGGAAAAGAAGAATGAAGCAAAAATAAAATAACGAGTTAAACAAGACAAAACCTTTTTTTCCACTCATGTTTGAAAGATGCATCATTGATAGGGCAGTATCAAGTCCTTGAGTGTCTGCATGGTCTTACCTCTTCACAAGGGTAGCAAGTGATGCAAGTGATACAACCGACTATGTTCAACATCAACAACAACAACAACAAACATACGAACAGAAGCAACCTGGTGAATGAAAGAGGGAAAGAGAGAGAAAGAATGAACAAGCAAGGTTAGCACTTGCAGCCAGTTTTTCTCACAGCTCCAATTGGACGGACAACTGGATAAATCGATAACCAATATTTTTATCATTCAATTCTTTGGACTTACACAACCCATGGTTTGTTCAATTACATCAATTACATCACTCAATCCTTCCTACATGTACATAGGTAGATATTTTTATTCCCTTTGCACTCAAGAGACCCATAATAAGCAACAGAGAGAGAGAGAGAGAGAGTGACTTCATTACTGTGAGAGGGCTTTTCAACAGTGGTTTCTATTAAACCACTGGCCAGTGAAAAGAAAAAAGATTTTCCTTCTCCAGGACATATCAGTCAAAATTGAAGACGATGATGATGATGATGATGGTGATGATGATGCTGATGGAAAGAAAGACACTTGACATGTTTGTCAGACGACAAGTTGACAGTTCTTGGCTTGAATTTTCTTCTTCTTCTCCTTCTTCTTCTGCCTGTTGTACGCTGCTTCACGGCACCTGCGCCAACAACCAACGATAAGTCCATCCCCCTCTCTTGCTTGTTTCTCTTGCTGCCGTGCTGTTTGCTGGGACGATTGCACTTGGCTGCTTCAGTCGCTCAGTACCCTGCTTCACCTGCAGCCGCACGAATTTTTCTTCCCGACAACTTTTCATCCTCTTACTCGCTCACCTGCTCTTACTTGCTGTTGAACTGTTGCAACAACATTCAACAACAACAACAACAACACATACACACACACATTCTCCATCTAACTTAATTTGACCGGATAACTTTTTCTTCTTGTTGTTCATCTTTTTATTGATTCAACTGGTGCTCTTTCGAACTGTGTGCATTTACCAAGTTGAATAAAAATTTGGAAGAATCCAACCACAAGATGCAAGCCGGTCGACTAAGTCTACAATCAACTCACCGTGACCAATAAGTGTCCTACCGGTGTGTCACAAGTGTCACGTTCAACTCGACTGATCTTTCCAACATTTATCCCTCACTTTCATCCCTCATGAATCAACAGGTCACCTTGATGACCATTGTGTCTTGAAAGTGACCAATTTTATTCTTGATTAGTTTTTTTAACCATCTGTTGAACCAACCTTGACCCAGCGTCAATCTTTGCCATTGTTTAAATTGTTTGAAAAGAAAGGAGAAGAAAAAGAAAAGAAAAAATATCATTCATCTTTTAATCGATATAAAAAGGTTCAATTATAATTGATGAAAAATGACTCGTCGAAATGGATTAGGTTGGACATTCTTACGTAGAAAGTCATCCTCATCTTATTCCATCAACAAGGATTCATCTAAAGGAGATCATTCGACATCTCGTCATTCGACTTCATCATTCAGTAGTCATCATTTAAATCATGACACTTCAATCGACTCGGGTATTCTTGATTTTTTCTGCAATTCGAGTTCAGCAAAGTTTAAAGCTAATTCAGCATCAACAACCAGTTTAAATTATGGCCAAGTGTCTAATAATGTCCATAGTAGAAGTTCTAAAAAGTCATCCTGTAAATTATTTAAAACACCTCTTCACCAATTATGTTCAGATGGTAAACTACCAACTCCAATAATGGTACGTATTTTATTTGTGTTCACGTTTAAATATTATGAGAGACATAGAATTATGACAACCATTCGGACAAAGGTGTTGTTGTTAATGATTTTTTAGGGTGAACTTTGAAATTATTCGAATGATGATTGGGCGAGAGAAGTTTTTCTCGACTTTTTCACTTTTCCTTCAGTTTTTTCTGCTCAGTGGAAAATTGCAAATTGTAAACTTGGCCCAAAATGAGGGCGGCAAAAGGAGCACTCAGTCAATGTTGACCACCGCCAGTGACACAGAGAAATGGATTTTTTTTGTTTCTTTTTCTCTGTGATTGGCAAAGTCACTTGTTTTCAATTCACTGTTTGGCCCTGGTCTCTCTGCCGGTCTTTCTTGTTTTGACCATGGCTGTCTTTTTTTCCTCTTCTCTAACCTGAGTATAATTGCATCTTCTTCTTCTCCTTCTCTGTGAGTTAACTCTCGCTTATTCCCGCTCTTTCTCTACTCTGAGGCCATGTTTCGAAGTTCATCGACAAAATAACCACTACCAGCAGCATGGGCCAGTCTGTCAGTCGGAAAAACGAGTGAGAAAGAGAGCAACAGAGTGAAAGAATGAGAGAAAATAAGAAATACATAGAAGAAGAAGGAGAAGAAGAAGAAGGCAAAGAAAGTTACTTTGAGCGAGCCATGTTAATTATACTTTGGTGGTGTCCAGCCTGCTTGCCTTTTTCTAAGTTTGGCTGATTTCTCTCTTCATTTTGCCTTCTTTGCCACTCGGCACTTGAGGCAACCATTTGTGCTTCGAACCTTTCGTGTGTCTTGGAGAAAACTTCAAGGCGAGCTGGATCTTCTTCTTCTTTTTTGTATGACCTGTAACATAGAAAGAGAGTAAAAAAAGAAAAAAGATTCCTCCTCATTACGGCTTTTCACCAGGTAACTGAAGGTAACTCAAGGTAACATTGACTTGTCCGCCACTTTGCAACTTTTACCAACGAACTTCCTTTCCTTGACTTTTCTTCGATTCTTATTCTCTCTGTTGGTGTATACTTTACCTTCGCTTAGCCTTGTTTTCGGTGCAACGTGAACACCCTGATGATGCACTTGATGACAGACAGCAGTGCAAATTGAGAGAGAAGAAAAGAAAGAAAATTTCACCGTGTGTGATACTTTATTACCCTGCAAGTTTAGACTTTTTTTACTCACTTGTCTCATCGTCGGGGGCCTCAATTGGTTTCTCTTTTTCTTCTTGTTGACTGTTACAATGTTGCAATTGACAGTAGAGAGAGAGAGAAGAGAAAAGCAATGTTACTTGGAGGAATTGTCTTTTTCTCTTTCTCTCTTCGTAAGTGTCTTTCACTCTCTCCAGACAATCCTCACCGTAATCAGTGAACAGCTCATTCACTGTGTTTACCTTGCCACCTCTTCTTCCAAATATTTGTTTGGACTGATGATGCCACTGTAAAACAATACTCCACGACCGGTCACAGGTCACTCAGGAGAGAATAATTTGTTTCTCCTCTCTGTGCACTCGGTACGTGACACCCAGAGACACAAAGTTAACAAAGTGAACGTGACATCATCCAAGGAAAAGTGTAACTGTAGTCACTGTAAAATGTTCTCTGTCATCCTGTCATCGAAATAGGAAGACTTCACGTAAGGTGAAAGCAAAGACACCAACAAGGACTTGTAGGTGCTTCTCATTGATTCTGTGGCATTCGATTAATTAGTGCACTTGATGAAATGTGACCACGAGAAATAAAAGACACTTGAGGGTGACTCACTTTACCCAAGAACATTTTTAACTTTTCTGCTTTTCTACTTTTCTACTTTTCCATTTGGCCATTTCACCGTTCATTTGGATGACGGGTAAACAAGCAACTGACATACCTTGCCTCAAATTGTCAATGAATCACAATCAAGGATGCAGGTTATGCAAGAGTAGAAAAGTAGAAGAGGAGAAGAGTAGAAAGAAAAGAGAAACAATAACACATATTCACTCATAAGTTTCCTCACATTCACATATACACACATACACACACTTACACTCAAAACCTTTACAATGGAAATGATGTCACGAATAGTCAAAGTGTATGATTCAATTTTTCATTTTAAAACAAATTGACATAACACATTCACCTTTTCTCTTTTTCTCTTTTTCTCTTTTTCTCTTTTTCGCTTTTTCTTTCTTTCTTTCTTTCTTGCTTGTTCAGTTTTTCTCTCTTCTTCTCTCCTTCCATCTCAACCTGTTTACTCTGTCTCTCAAGCCATGTGATCTGAATTATCACTTCTTTATCCTCATTGTCTAATGTAACCTAACCAATTGAAAATATTTGTTTTATCCTCTTTGATACAGAATATGCTTCGTCAACTTTACTTGAAAGGACCATTCACAGTGGGTATATTTCGAAAATCGGCGAATCAACGAATTACCCGTGAATTGCAAGAAAAACTACAAGCAAATCCATTCACATCACTCGAAGATTTTTCAGTTATTGTAGTTGGATCTGTTTTTAAGGTAAGATTTTCCTTGCCATGTGTTGCAGGAAGAAGCTTAAGTTGAAAGTTTAAAAAGAATGGCCCGAAAGTGTCTTAGTGTGTACAACTGGTTGAAAATGGTGTTTGTCGGGCCTGATAGTTCAGCTGTGTTTTCTCGTTTCTCTTATGCTGAGCCATTCATCTGATTCAAATCTGGCTCAAGTGCAAATCCTACGGACTGTTTGGAGCACAGTGAAAGGTATGAAGAGAGAAGAAGAGAGAAAAGGACAACCAGGGAGGAAAATAAGAGAGGCAAAGAGAGAGAGAGACGTGAATCTCCAAGAAACATTCACAGTCGTGGACAAATGGCATTCCTTTGATCGTGTCTCTGCTTTTCTTATGTGCTTGCACTTGCCTTATGTTGGCAATTTTTCTGCTCGCCAGGTTCTTGTAAGTACTTTTCATTGAATCTATGTGCAGGGGAATGAGCAAGTGATGCAGATGCAACAGGTGTAATTGGATGCCCCTGGATGAATGTTGAGGGAAAAAATAAGCCCTCAGGTTAAAGGCTGCCAGTCCACCAGTTCACCAGTCCAAAAGTCCGCCAGCCTGGCATCATCTCTCCGACTTTCTGCTTGGCAGAGAATTGGACAGACAACTCAGCCATCAGTGAAAATACAAGAGCTGAACAGGGCTGTTTCATCCTAAAGGTCATGTCACCTGTTTTCCCCTTGTCTCACTTTTTTTTCTCTCTCTGGCCCACAGTTGTGCTTTTTTTTTCTCTTGTCTCTCCTTTATTCTCTCTTTCCTTTTCCTCATTTGCCCCTTTGCCTTCATCCTTTAAATACACACTTGGCACCTGTGTCAGTGAGGTCCACCAGTAGAAACATCCTTTATCTGCCATTCTCACACACCTGCAAAAACGTGGAAGAGACTTAAATACTCCTTTCTAAATGGTTAAACATCGCACTGTAATTAAATGACACTAACTCTTTACTTTTACTTGTTTTTTTTTTTGCTCTATCTTCTCCTTCTCCCACTCTTTTTCACCTGGACTCTCTAATTTACCTCTGGAACCGACTGTGCACCAAACGTTTCCAATGAACCAAATGACCACCGGCAAACCTGACCTACTCGACCCACTCGACCATTTTGACCACCCTTCACCTTGCTGCAACACATCGTTTAACATTCTATCGGCCATTCTTTGTGTCTGTGAATACTGTTATTACCTCAACTTTGACTCTTCACCCCTTACTCTGAACTTTCTCTCCTTTGGTCTTTCTGTCAACCGACGCTGGACACTTTATGGTCACCAATTGGCGACAAATTGAATTTCTGCAACTTCTACAATTGACTTCATTACCCTGGTCGTCTCTTTACTTCAACCGACTTTGTGTCTCTCGTTTTGTCTCCTTTGCCGACTTGGAATATTATACTTGTTTCTTTCTCTTTTTATTTTATCTATTTATCCTCTACTCATTTGACTTGTCCTCCTGGTTCATCTTTACTTACTTGTTTTCAATTCCACTTTTTACTTCTTTTCAACGCATCACGAATTCTCCGCATCGTCAACCTTCAATGGCTCATCCTCATCCTCATCCTCATCCTCATCTTCATCTTACTGGCATCTGTGGTAATTTGTTTTCTTCTTGGTCCTTTCATCTCTTTTCTTCTTTCTTTCTATTTGTCCATACAAATAATAATAATAATACCAACCAACACCAAAAATGACGAACATGAACCAACAAATGAACCAACCACTTTGGACTAACCTACCAACAACCGGCTAACCACTGAATCACGCAAACTACTGACCGACCTGAACTGGATCATGGACATAATCAACAATAATAACCTTCAACCAAATATGCTTTGTGATATTTTTCTTGTTAAAACTTGGTTCATCTTTCTCTCTTTCTCTCTTTCTCCTACCTTTTGCCCATTTTCATCCTTGTGCTCATCTTTATCCTCATCTGTTGATAATCTCGATTGTTTGATTCAACTTTTTACATGTTCCTTCTTCATTATTTTTCACCATTTCTACTTGTTTGTGCTTCTTTCTCCTTTTCCTTGTGTCTTCTCGTCTCTCCTTCTTCTTCTTCTTCCCTCGTGTTTGATCAACCTGTACATTCTTCTCTTTTCAACTCATTTTGTGTTCATTTCACTTACACGCGTTGATCATTTATTTCTGTTTGCTACTTTTGTACTTTTTCCCTAAACTACTCATACTATCAACTACCAACTATCAACTACATACTTTATACTTTATACTTTTTACATCAACCAATTACCCGTTTGATCATTTGATGTGCATCTATTTTGGAACCAAATTTTTCTTCAAAATAGGAATTTTTACGAAGTTTACCTAATTGCCTACTTGATGCTCGATTATACAGCAAATGGATGGAAATAGCATCTAAAATTGAAGATGAAACTTCACCTCGAGAATCTTCTACTAATTCACCAACATCTGCATCATCTAATAACAATAATAGTTCTCATCTTGTAAACAATGAAATTTTAAGTTTGGTTAAAGATTTACTCAATCAACTTCCACCTGAACACGATTTGCTACTGCAACATCTTTTATGCCTTTTGTGGCATATTTCATTTCGTTCATCTGAGAACAAAATGTGTTCAATGAATCTGGCTGTTTGTATGGGACCCAGTTTACTCAGTTACATTCCAAATGTTGATTCAAAATCATCTGTCAAAAGCAAAGGTCACTACACATCTCTCATCACTTTGCCAGTTACAATTGGCAAAAGTAGCCCTAAAAACTCAATTGAAGTAATGCCCAATGCAATTGATTTAACATCTATCTGTCGAGAAGAAGTCTCTAAATTTGTGCCAAAAGTTATTTCCTTCTTAATCGATCATTGCATTGAGTTGTACGATGAGTCGATAATTAATTTACTTGGTCCTGAATTGCTAAATGAAATTCGCCCAGATTCAGCTATCGAAGTGACATCTGATTCATTGAATTCACTTAACTCAGTTATTGACGCATCATCCAATTCAATGTTGCATCGTTCAACTCCTCCATCCGCATCATCACCTTCTGCATCCGCTTCAACTTGTGACAGTGGCACCAATGCCGGTTGTACAACTTCTTCTTCAAGTTCCACTTCAGGCGATTCAACAGGTGGTCACAGTGGAAGTGACTATTTTAGTTCCAATAACAGCCACTCTGATCGTCATCACACAGGAAGTACTGATGCAACTGATGCATCTGGTGTCATGTTGACCAATGGTCAAGGTAACAACAATAATAACAACTGTCCTCATGAATCTAATATGACTGACTGTGTCGATTCATCTGAATTACCCAGCACATCAGCATCATCAACATCATCAGTTGAATCAACAACAAATTCTAATGATGTTACATCTATGAGTGACACTTCCGTTTCTCCCATCAATGATGATGTTATCATGATGACCAATGGTCACAAGACAAACAAATGTTCATCTAGTATCAACAATAGTGCCAAGTGTGATGATACTCTTAGTAATCATGACAATGTACATAATAAGTTATTTTTGCGATCAAATATACTTGGTCAACGTAACAAAACATCCAATACAATTGATCGCAAGTCAATGCCATCAATCGTTCCTTTTGGCGGACGAATTGGTTCAGTTGAATCACTTAATGTAAACAGCAATCATGGCAATCATCATCATCATAACATGGTCAATGGTACATCATGTAATAATAAAGCCTGCAGTTCATTTGACATTTCAGCATCCATTGATGGTCAAGTTGAATCATCAACCACTCCGACTTCCGATAATGGATACTTTATCACTGAAAATTCTGCTGGTAATCATCTTGACTATAACAATTGTTACAATAGTACCCAACTCCACCGACCTCAAGAACAATCAAGTCACAATTGGTATGCAAATCCATATGGTCGTCGCCACTTGACCATGATGGACACTTCATCCACTTCACTGTTACCTGATGAATTGCATTACTACACTGATCATTTTGGCTACTTCGATTATTTACCTGGTCGAAGTGGTCACTACAATTCTCAAGCTGCCCTTGCGAATCACTTCTACTCTCCTGGATACAATTCAATTGACCATCATCCATCAGCTCAGTCTTTACCTTATTACCAGAATCAAGCTGCATCAATGATGGCTCTTGATTGTATTTCAAGTCCTTATTCAAGAGTACCAAGTGACCATCGTACTCACCACCGATTAATGAGTGAACATCAAATGTCACCGACTGTTTGTTCACATCTTCATCCCTTCAATGAGTCTTCCAATGGGTCTAACTTGTCCTCAAGTCAATTTGTCACATCAACTTTGACAAAGTCTTCCTCACGTGCTCACTTGTCTTCATCAAATGTCATCAAGAGTAGTCCACACAGACCTAATGGTTCTCATTTAAGCAATAATGATAGTGTAGGCAATGTCAACGGTAGTTACAATTGTCAAGATGTTCCTACTTCACATTCATTCGTGATAAACAGTGGTAATCGTAATTTTCATCAAAATCACCTGAACCAACAACAGCAACAGCATTTACAAAGTTCAAGTCATCAAAAAATGTTACATTCACTGGTGCATCCGTCTTTAATGGTTAATGGTAACTCTCCTTGTGATGTTTTTTACATCGAACCAACTTATAATCACGCCGGAAGTAATGGACAACATAATTCACTGCGACATTTACCATCCACCAAGTCACCTTACGATCAAGTTACAAGGTCTGATCATCAGTCTACTTGTAATGCATACAACCTTACATTAGATAGGTACAATCGGTATGATGCTTCACAACACATTAATCCAAGCACATCAACTCCAATAACATGCAAAACATCGTCAACAACTAATGATCGTCCATTTTTGACACGAACATTACCTGTGCATCGACCACAAAGACAAGCTCCACATGGATTGCCCAAGAAGATAGCACTTCAATCGGCGAATTTGAGGTCACTTGA
This sequence comes from Hemileia vastatrix, assembly GCA_030280995.1. Lineage (NCBI taxonomy): Eukaryota > Fungi > Basidiomycota > Pucciniomycetes > Pucciniales > Zaghouaniaceae > Hemileia > Hemileia vastatrix. The sequence continues at coordinate 40,827 of JASXTE010000031.1, forward strand.
TTCTCATCATTCGATTTATGCTTCAAGTCATCACTCTCCGGCATCTGCTTTGTCATCGTCTATGCTGATTTTAAACTCAACGGGTGAAGAAGATGAAGATGACGAAGAGGAAGATGACAAGGAAAATGAAGGTGTAGATAAATTATCACCTAAATCTCGAAAAGGAAAAGAAAGAGAAAAAGAAAAAGAAAACAGCAAGAGTAAATTTTCTTTGACTTCGGGTGTTACGTCTAAATCAACAAGTCGCTTGTCTGCTCTTTCAAACTTTTTAACAGGATTCGCCTTCAAAGGCAATTGGAGTAAGCAACATTCAAATGCATCAAAGAGTAGCAAAAGCCGGAGCAAGAACAAGACAGCATCCATGTACCTGTCGCATCCTTCACTAATTTCTTCAGTCGCAAGAGACAAATTAACCTCGGCTGATGCTAAGCTGACTGTGTCAAGTGGTTGTACCAGCAGCGGACATCAGTTGGTGCCATCAACCATCAAAAGTAAAGTACCAAAGACCAGTTCAAACTCAACAAGCGCATTACCTTTTGGTGCCACTAGCAATTTAACTTCTCTGGCGTCAGGTGGACACTTGATGACCAGGGCGACGTCAACTTGTGGCTTACCTGGTATAACATCAGTACCATCCTCAACATCGACAGCATCCAGGGCAAACCCAGATCTTTCAGATATGCAGACAACAGTCGCGTCAGTCAGTAAGAATGTGGCCAGTCAGTCAACATCGACAAATCGACATCTTTCTCTCACTTCAAACTCATTAGGCAAGGCTAAATCTATGTCTTATGACGTTTTAACCAACTTGACTCATGGACAACGAAATAACGATCACCATCAAATGTCTCAAATGTCTCCAATGTCCCCACCATCATATCAGGAGACGATGTCCAGAAAGGAACAGATGATTCAATCTCGATACCGGAATCACTTTTCTACCATGAGAAATCCATCTTGTATGAATTTATCATCTATTTCGTCTTCAAACTCATCATTAGCTGTAACACCATCTGCATCTAATGCAACTTCTTCGTCAGCCCATGCAAATGCCAGTCCAAGTTTAAATGTAATTAATAATTCAAATGTGAACACATGTACACGTGCTGTAGGAACTGCTTCACCTGCAAATACATCATCAGGTCCTTCAGTTACATCATCAACTGGTACTGGTACTGCAAACCCCCTGCCCAGTGTTAATTCATCATCAACGTCAACTGGTCTTTCTTCAAATTCTGGCCCTGAAGTTGTAGTGAGAGTTACTTTGTTCAAGATGATGATTTAAAAATGTCAATTTACCACTCAGCATTTACAATTATCCCTTGGGCAGGATCAAATGCATTAACAACATGAAATACACAAAATACATGAAATACATGAAAAGGATAATAATCGACAAGAAGGATGAAGATCATCATAATGATGTTAACCTTTTTTTTTTCCTTGTTCATTTTGTTATTCCTGGTGTCCAATTTATGTATCAGCAACCTTTTAAACGAACGACCAATTCAAGTCATATGTTTTGATGTTTGAGAAAAAAATAAGTTTTTTAATTTACTTTTTTCCTTGTATTAAAAGTCTACACAATATTTACTGCACTTTTTTTGATGAAAAAAACAGTAAAACTGTAAAAATGCTTCCATTAAAGAATGATGGCAAAAGTATCATTTTGTTGAAAAAATAACGTTTAACTTTGCATCGACTTGATGTTGTAGTTGTTGTAGTTGTTGTAGCTGTTGTTGTTGCTGCTGCAGTTGGCCGCCGCATCTTTTATCTATGTCCACCCTAAATTGGTTGTGCTGAGTGTTAATGGTCTTGTTGTTATTGTTGTTATGTCTTGACCGAGTGTACAGACTTTTAACTGCTAATAACATCGCAGTTACGTGAGTGATGCGTGAGTGAGTTAGCGAGTGAGTGGATGAGTGACCTTGATCAAGGATCAATTTTCATTTTACAAAAATTTGGTCAAAAATGGTTCCAAAAAACAAAAAAAAACTCAAAATTCCCCCAAACAAAATAACACAATAACAATGGCCTCTTTAAGAAGAGGATGAAGATGATACTGCTGTTGAAGATTGTCTTGACTGTTTTGACTCTTCTCACTCTTCTCTAAATCTTCTCTGACTCTCCTTCCTCAATATTTTCTCTCCTTCTTGGTCAAAAAGACAAGAAAGGTCAAAACTATTTGACTCATTTTCAAAGTCGAAGGTATTTCATGAAAAATAATAACAGTTATAATGTGACTTATATTTTAAAACAAAAAACATGCCAAGCAGTCAGTTAACTTATACTTAGAGTGATGATTCAGGAGGGATGTTGGTGATGCTCTTTAACAAGTCAGTAGTAGAAGTCAGAAGTAGCGGTTACGCAATGAAATAAAGAAACATTCAGTTGACTGGTCGGTCAGGTCACAACCAGGCCATACGTGGCATCTTCATCCTCTTTTTCAAGGTGACTAATCAGCCAGTGCATTTTTTCTTAACCAAAAGTGTGCCTTGATTTTTTATTTATTTTAATTTCACTCCTTTTGCTAGTTTATCATTCCATTTCACTCACTGTATGACACAATCCAATGAATACCCAATTTAACATGCAAACATTGACATGAAAAGAAAAAATAAAACATGAAAAGGTTAAAACATGAAAACACGAAAGAAGATTCATTCGACTGTTTTTTTTTCATTCACCACAAAGTGTAAAAGTATTCTTTACATTTGTTGGACAATTATCTAATTTACCCACAATGAGATGAATGTGAGATAATTTGTGATGTGATGTTGATACGTCTTTCATTCATTCTTATACAATTGCATCGATGATAGCACAAGGTAATCTAGCAGTTATCATAAACATAATTGACGTTATGAAAGGTTGCCCGATATCGGATGAATGATCTGTCGATTGCAACTCAATGGTCACGAGACACAAAGATCAAGTAAAATGCTCTTTCACCTCTTTTGCCTCATCGTGGCCAAATATGAGGGAAAAAAGAGCAGATGTAATAACTTTAACAACAGCAAGAGCAAAATAAACCTTCAAAAAGTAGAGAAAGAAGAGCGAAGAGAGTGTTTTGACTGGGATGAAGGATGAACATGTCTGACCGATTGAGAATGTAGTCTGCCTTTTTCCAGGTGAAATGAGTAAAATTCGTCCGATGGCCAGTTGAGTGACCGGCTGATCTTGCCAAAAATGAGGATCCATGTGGCATCCTCATCCTGCTTTCTGAGGTGAGTAATCGCTTCATCCGTCTCTCATTAGTAATGTGGCCGCTTTTTGGTTGCACTGGACTTTGCACACTTGTTTCCTACCAGCATTAACTCTTCTCTCTCTCTCTCACTTCTCTTCTCTTTTACATGGAAAATGCGTTCATTCTACTTTTTGTCTCACAAGTAGATCCACAAACACCAGGCACACCCTTTGCTCACCTGTTCTTGGCCTCTTTGGCCATCAGCCGCTCTTCAAGCATCAAGCATCAAACATCGAGCCTGTTTTACTATTTTTCTCGTTTATTTCTCTTTTTCATTCAAAATGAACGCGTGTTTCATTTCATTCTACTCTCTTATTCTTGTTCCTTTTTCATTCTTTCATTCTTTCATTCTTTCTCCCTCTCTTTCTCAATATCCTTGTCTTCACGCGTGTCACTTAAGTGTAACACTCAACACACCTCAGACACTTTCAAACCTTTCAACAATTTGAATTCTTTGATAGAATTGCCTTTTGATGGAAAAAGAAAAATAACAAAACCAAAGAGACACTTTTTGTTGTTGTTGTTGCAGTTATTTTCTTTTGAAAAATAAAATTGTACATACTATTGAATTGTATTGAATTTTATTGATATTTGTTGTCGTCGTATCCGTTGTTCGTTCTTCTTGTCGGTCATTGGTTGCTTAGTGTTTGGATGTTTGAATGTTTGAATGTTTGAACTTGTTCAATTGTAAACGATTTAAAAATTGACAACAAGTCAAGAGTAACAAATTCAGTGAGGACTGAGATCGCGTGATGATTGTCATTTGGCTACTTAACACCAATGTTCATAGTGGTATCAGTGGTTAAAGTGATACAAATGTTAAAGGTTAAAGGTTAAACCAAACCAAACCCTGAGTTTGAGGGAAAATTTGAATTTCAATTAAATTTATTGTCTTACCTTTGACTCTGAGAGTGAAAAAGTATCCTCTTGAAAGTCATGGTGAATGGTTAGGATGAGAAAGGACAACTTCCGCTTCCCTCTCGATGTCTCTTCGTGTCCTGGTGCGAGTTTTATTTGAAGTTTCTTTTTCCTCCATTTGCCTCTTTCATTTGATTCTGTTTTTCTGTTTTTCTGCTTTTCTTCTGTTCATTGCTGTTTGCTCCTTTTTTTTCCCTGCCCAACCTGATCCATTCGCATTCACATTCGCATTGGCATTCACATTCACAGTTTGCTCGAAGAAAGACAAGATGTGAGCAGCAAACTGCTGAGTGAGTGACTATCAAGCAGTCAACTATACTGTTCACTCAACGAGAGAGAAAAATTCAAGTGTGATTTAACCATAAATCAGCTTACTTTGTGTGAATATTTGTTTCTACATCGCACTCTCTCTCTTTCTTTCTCTTCCTCAATCTTTTTCTCTCTCTCTTTCTCTCTCTTTACTTGACTTGTTACTTTTTGGCGTCTTGTGACACGAAGATCGGCATTCACTCCTCAAGTAAGTCAATGTCAGTAAGGAACAGCTTTCGTGAAAAGCAATGGTTACACAATTGCACACTCACACACATTTTTGGTAAAAAAAAAGGTTGTTTTTTCCCCTTCTCCAGGAATTCAAGTTTGAGTGGACTTTTAAACTTAATACTCATCATCATGATGCCTTTCGCAAGTCATCCGGATAACTTACTGGGCGAGGAAGTAAAATTGCTCCTCTGCAAACATCAAACAGTAGAAACAGTAGAAACAGTTGAAACAGTGCAACTTTGTGCAAAAAGGTAAACGGTAAATGGTAAAATACCTCGAGGTTACAAAAAAAACCGTATTTCATTGTCAAATAAGTAACTTTTGTCACTCGGACTGGTACAAGTGGATCAACAGTTGCCGGTATGATCTTTTATTCCGATTTTGTGGTTCCTTCCTTTGTACCTTTAGTATCTTTTGTGGTTTTGTCGCCTTTTTATTATTTTGTTTTTTTTCTTTGTTCTCTTTTGTTTTTCATTATTTTTCTCCGTTTGCCTTGAATTGTAACTCTGCTTTTGTCTTGATTCACCCTGTTTTTCATTATATTATTTTTCTCATAGTCACTGAAATAACTGACCGAGTGTAACTTTACACTTGCAAGCGGAAAGAAGAAGAAGAAAAAAATGTTCGACTCAGTTGAACACTGTATCCTGATGTAATTCAATTAACTACTGGGTGAGGGTTGGGTTGGGAATCGACATTTGTTGTTGTTGTTGTTGTAGACACTGACTAACTGACTGACTGACTGACTGACTGATGAAACGTAAATTTTTGCTCCTTGCTCGATTCTATTAATAGAGTATTCAGCATTCAATTGAATTTGCCGCTTGTACTTGTAGTCAAAGGCGAAAAAGGAAAAAAGAAAGAAGAAAAAAAAAGAGGAAAGAAGAAAAGCCATTCAACATCTTTCTCATTGAATTGATGTGAGCACAGGTGCATCCGTTAACACTAAAGTTAAAGTCCAACGTTAACGTTGAATGTACAAAAAAGAAAGAGAACCGTTAATTCACTTTACAAATCAACTGAATTGAATGCTTTTGCCGTTTGAAATTTTTTTTTATTCACTGTTGTAACTTTTGATTCTTCACTTTTCAGTTTGTCCAAATGCAACAAATGGGATGGGTGATGAGTGATGTAACCGAGTGACTCTTATTGAAAAGACAAAAATTTACATGAAACTTCTTCTTCTTCTTCTTCTTCTCTTTCTTCTTCTTGTTCACCCAGTGAACAGGACATTCAATTTCATTGACTCATCGACTCATTGACTCATTGACAATTGCAATGCTTTTAATTTTATATCTTCTTTGTTTTCAATCAGTCAATTCATCCCTTTCACTCTGTTCTCCCTTTGACATCACTTCTTGTGCCAAGTTTGAATGAACATTTCCAACTAAATTTAACCAAATGTACAACTGAGCAATAGTCAATCTTCAACATAACACACAAAACAGACAAAACACAAATTGTGATTGACAATAGTATTTATGTCTTTCTTTTTCTGTTTCTTTCCTTCTTTCTTTATTTCTCTTTTTCTCTTTTTCTCTTTTCCTCTTTTTCATTTGCTCTCCAAGAATAAAAGTAAAATATCAATTAAATTTTAACTTTGGACGAAACAATTGGTTATTTTGTCTCGCCTGTGTCATTTGTACCAACAAATGGTCTAACAATCATCAAGTTACCTGAAACATCTTCAGGCCAAGCGAAAAGAGAAAGAGAAGAAGAAGATGAAGAAGAAATTTAGTAATATACTGAATATACTGAATATACTGAGTTACACTCGGACTCATCTGAAAATAACATTCATTGACAGCCAAGCAGTAAATAGCACTTTTGCCTAAGAAGGTTTCACTTAAATTCAATCCGATTTTATTGCACTTTTTGTCGTTGCCGAATTTAGACCTGACCGAGAGACGAAAGACGATAGAAAAGAGACACAAGAGACATCGAGAATTCAGTTGCAAGTAAAAGAAAGTAGACAGTATTTGTAAGTTGCAAGTTGTAAGTTGAAAGCGAGAAGATGAATCAACTGGATGAAAGTGAATCAATGAAGGTAACTTTTGTCAAAAGGAAAGAAAAAACACCTCATCTACTATCGCTGTTGGTCGTATTAACTTTATTCACTGTATTTATTGTGGTCGATTGTAAATTGTCTGTCAAATTAAGGCTAAGCTGATCGAGTATTTTACTATACATTTTGGGTACAAACTGATTTAAGTATCAAAGCTAAATTTAGTCACATCATTGATTCACATACAAAGTGAAAATGTGAAAATGTGTTTGCATGTGTGTAAGTTGTGTATGTGTGTATTTGTGTAATGTGAAACAGAGATGAAGAGAGTGAATTCGAGTGAGAGACAAATAAAACTTTCAGGTGTTTAAATGTTGCACTTTCTCACAGTAAAAATTGTTGTAATCCTCTCACTGAAGATCTTGTCATCATTAAATAACAGTCAAATTTAACTTGGATCAACTGATCGTGAGTGGGAAAAGGTAAATGAATAACGGTGTAACTGCCGTTGTCACTGATTTTCTCTTAAAATGGTAGCATCATCATCATCATCATCATCACCAGCATCATCTGCATCATCGTCATTATCATCATCAATACACATCTGAAAAATTGTTCACCTATTTTAAGCATCTATTGAAATATCGAAGAAAATAAGTAAAAGTTTCACTATTTCCTTCGACAATTTGACTGAGTAAATTGATTGCTTCACTTATAAATCGAATCAAATTACTTTTTAAATTTAGACCATCAAGTGAATTGCTCTTTTTCTTCTTTGGTGATTTGGGGGTTTCTTCAAACTTAGACAGATATTTTATTGCCAATGAATAAACGGTGATAACTTTCAAATAAGTATTAAACAAATGAACATCTTCGTCAAAAACGTTTTTAGTAAAATCAAGAAGTTGATTTGCGTAACTGATGCAACTTTCTAACTTACGATGATCATTAATTCGAATGTAAAAGGCAACAATTGTGTCAAGTGTCATGATACAATCTCGATGATTTTTATAAAGAACTTGAGTTAATTTACGATGACCAGTATGAAATAATTGTTCAATCATTAAAATTTTCTTTTCATTTGAACCAGTAAAGTGTCTTCCTTTATCATCATCTTCATCTTCATCTTCTTCTTCATCCAGTTCATCGAAGAATTCATTTAAATATTTAACAGCTGCAGAAATTGTTTGATTAGCAGCAACTTGTCCTTTTTTTAGTTTAAGTAATTCAGATGAATCAACTGATCGATTGCATTTGGTACACTTTGTACTTTGTGAAGTGTCTTCTAAGTTTTCAATACAAATCGGTCCATTACAAGAGTAACATCTGAATGATCGAATTGTCGGTTCCAATTTGATTGAACAACTTGTACAATTACAATTGAAATAATAATTATCCTGAAGATATTGACAACGATATTGATATCCTTGCCATTTGGAGAACATTCCATATGAATTGAGAATTTCTTCATCTTTTTTGATCAATTGAATTGACGATAAAGTTACCTGGTCACCATTAAATTTAGCTGTTTTTATATTAGGTTGACATGAATGATTAATCAACAATTGAATATGAAATATGCCGACACCGATTAATTCTTCTCGGACAATTTTAACATTACCCTTGAAATCTGACGACATCAATGATCGGTAACTTATTGACATGGCATTCCATTTAATCTGACGGGCATGTTTTAAAAATAACGAAGCCAACAACGTTTCAAGATCAAATGAATTGAAAACTTGGCAAAAATTTGATCGACGATTGAATGTAAATGCAAGTAAAAATGCTGTTACTTTAGTCAAGGGGTGTTGATCTTGTTGATGGTCAACTAATTGAAGTAGTCCAAGGTAATCGTGAGGTAAACGTTGTCCATCATCATCGACATTTGACCCTTCATTATTCTTATTATCTTTTATATTTTCATTTTCATTGATATTTTTACTTTTTTCAAGTTGATTTAATGCATCGAGTATATCTGTTGCTTGTTGACTTAGAATAATTTTCAGTGACATTCGATAAGCTAAATTAGTTTCGTTGGTATGAACTTTGATCAAATCGATATAATGACATTCGTACGAATGATAGTGACATTTTTCAATACAATCAATGGAACAAAAGCGAACTTGAGTACATGAGTAACAAGGGTAAAAATGATTACTTGTCAATTTAAGCAAACAATTGTAGCAAAAGTCGTTAAAACGATCATAATCGAGTATTGAACAAAATGCACTTTCTCGTAATATTATTTCATTTGATGTAATGTCTTGACTAGCTTTAAGTCCTCGACCACAATTTGGATGAGTGAACAGGTAAAATTTGTTACCATCAACAATGTCAGGGTCTTTTGATTTGGCCATTCGAGTATTTTCATCATCCTTTGATGTGTTACCATTTGATGATTGTTTGTCGAGTCTTTCTTTGTATCCGGCAATTCGATTGGTCACCTTGGGAACATTTGGATAACCAAATTGTAAACAAGCATTGGCATCATCAATAGCTGCTTGTAGATGATCAAGATATCCATGACACAGTGATCGATTGGCAAGGGCAAGTGATACACTTGTTGATACTTTTCTAGTTGAACCTTCAACTGTGTCAAATGGTCCATTTATTATTGCCTGTCATATTTTGAAGTTTAGTTGAAGCCAACAAAAAATGGCGGAAGTTTAAGACAAGTGGAGAGAGAAGAGAAAGAAAAAGAGAAAGAAAAATGAATGCTAATTCTACTGTCAACTTATGATTCATATGCAGGTTACAATTGTTCTAAACCAAAATCTGTGTTTGTGTAACTTAAATTTTTTTTTCCTTCTTCTTTCTTTTTGTCTCTGCTTCTTTTTTTTCATTTCATTCAGCTTGGCAAATCCTCAAAGTCATACAAGACAAGACAGGAAATCGGATTTAATGTTGAAATCAGTCAGAGTTTTTTGAACCTTTCACCTACTGAACATTCAACTACAAGTAACATGCAACTTGCAACATGCAACATCAACAAAGGTAACAAAGTCAAACAACTTATAACTGTGTAAAGTTTTGCTTTTCCATTCAACTTGACCACAGACCAAAGTTGATTTGAACTTTTAATCATAACAAGAGAGAAAAAAGAAGTCTTTTTCAATTCTTTGTCTGTCTTTTTCTCTCATTCTTTCTCTTCTTATCAGTTAAGTTTCAGTTCATCGTGAATTATTCAGTGGATCAAAGTCGATCAGGCCTTAAATCGTCTTGTTTAATCTTAAATTGACTTTATAATTTATTGATTAACTTTATTCACTTGATTCACTTCATGCTCACCGAATGACGGCATCTAGGTGACTTAATTACTAAATTGGAGCTCGTATATCAGCTAATAACTGGTTAATTCAACTCTTTACACCATTATAACAACTTTAAGGCGACAATGATATACAGGTTGCATGTAATTTTAAACTTGTGAACTTAAAGCGTAATCAAGATCACCAAATCACCAAATCACAATCGGCAAAAGAAATAGAAGAAGAAGAAAAGAATCAAGAGCATGAAAATTCTCATAAATCCGATTCAACAGTTATCTGTTCACTGATTTTTCAGTACAAATTCACCATGAAACATGCAACATGCAACATTGAACGTTTAAAAACATAATATGATTTTCTCTTTTCCACAAATTTGATATATGGAATGAAATAAATGTTAAATTTAACATTCGACTGCATGACGAGCAACTGATGAACGGGTAAAGGGTGGATTAATTTGAAATGAAAAAAAAAAATACATCAAAATTCAGACGGATGATCATTTTAATAAATTGAGGATGGGCCTATCAATCAATGTTCGGCCATTCTGACATTTAACCATTATATTCTTGTACACTTGTACCATGCACATGCCAATTGAGTATGATGAAGATGATGAAGATGATGATGAGAATGCCATTAACTTATTCTACTGATGTAACAATCACCCAATGCCACAAATATCTTTAAATATCTTAAAATATCCTCAAATATCCACAAATTGCAAGCCAATATTAACTGATAACTTATCAGTAATTTGAAACAATTTGATACAATTTGATACAATTTTCAATAAAGACACACACACAAGTGATCATTGTTAACTGTTGTTCATGTTAAGGTTCATTGTTAACTGTTAACTGTTAACTGTTAACCGTTAACTGTTGACTGTTGGGATTAATGTCAACTTAAGTTAAGCAAGTGCAAGTGGATAAAATAACAAATACAATTTAAGACAGTTTAAGAAGGACAAAAGGGTCTTTAAACTGATGGAACTACTGTTAGAAAATTTACCACTTACCAAATTGTACAAGACAATTGCATCAGAGTATTTTTTATTGTTAAATAATTCATTTCCCCGATTTCGAAAGTTAATTGACTTTTCAAGTGACTTGAGGTATAAATTGTTTCTTTTAATCGGTCGGTTGATTTTTGAATTTTCCTTTGAGGTCAAATTACAATTTTCTAAATCATCTTTGAGGTCTTCAACTTTAATCGTTGATTCACGGGTACTTTTTTCATCATCATAATCAAATATTGCTTCTGCTGTGGTCTTTTCCTCTTTTGCTGTTGATTCGATTCTTGTTGAAGTGTCACCATCATCATGAGCAATTGACTTACTCTATTTCATCTGATTGGCACTTAATCACTTGGGTGAAAGCTGTCACCGCTTCTTTAAATTTTTCAGGTGTTAATGGTGAATTGTTATTCATTTTAAATCGAGTAACCAACAATCGAACACTTTTCAAGCATACGACAAAGGTGACATTTAAAGAAGAATCAATTTACTTCATTATCATTACAAGTTACTTTCTTGACTGGTTGCAAAAGTATATTTTGATTGTTGTGAGTGCACTAATGTGACACTGGTGACAAATCAAATTGAATTACATTGATCTTACTGAACATTTCGACATCATCGACTGCTCTTACATGTATTGTACTTGTACTCGATTTCATTAAGAAGGAAACAGTAGACACACCAGCAGCCTAAAAGTTACCATCTCGACTACATATAACTATCTAAATTTAGTCACCCCTTGCCTATTCAGCAGACAGACAGGGGAACATCGAAAGGGAGTAAAGAACTTGCCGACAGCTGGACTTTGGCCAATTTTGCAACTGTTCTATCCTCGAACAGATGTCCTCGTCTTCGCCTTTTAATAAACACCGGCTTTCACTGCAAACAGTGTGAGACAGAGTGAGAGTGGACTAAAATACATGTTTACTGTTTTAAACAATGGGTACGATTTAAAATTTGTTACAACAATTTAAAATGAAGTTGAATACAATTGTTGCAGATCTTCTCTCTGCTTGATGTAAGATTCACCAAGTAAATGCCACAGTTGTCCATAAGTTTCATCCTGACCTAAAGACTGAAGGACATCTGCGGGTATTTTTTCATCAACAAACCAGTCTTTAACTGTTTTGCCAAAGGCAACCATACTTAGACCATATTCTTTGAATCCATATCCAAATGATTCAGCTCCGATTGATAGTAGGGCGTTGCCGATTTGAATCATTTGAAGACCAAAAATTTCCGCGTTTTCACCGAGAATCCATCCAATTATGTAAACAGGTAATCTTGTTATATATCTAATGATAGAATTAATAGGTTCACCCAGTTTATTAAGATAATTTGGTAGTAAAACTTGATCGATTGTCAGGTTCTTTGGTGGAAGTACTTCATCCAATTGTGTAGGAGTTTGAGTCGGGAAGAATGAGTCTTCAAAGTCATTTTGACCCTTGCAGGGCGATGAAATGAAAAGGAAAAAGAGTAAAACCAACGAACAATGCATGACTAGTTAAGAACAAGTGAACCGAGTGAATGACAACCAAGAGTGTGAGTGTCGAGTAAGCTACTGAGCTTGTGAGTGTGGCTGATCCTGATCAAACTGCCCACAAGTGTATCCGGTGTCGCTGAGAGGTGAAAATGTAACTTCAAGTATCTTATCTCGTGTACCTGATGTTCCTAAGAGACAAATTCATCTCCAAAGTGTGGAATCGGTGATTTGAGAAAAATTTGATCTCAATTGAGAGAGAAACACAATATAATTTGTCGTCGTCGTTAACAATTTTACTTTAAAAAAACTGAATTTACATCAGACATCTATGATTGGTTTATTCGGTGATCTTACGATCGATTGAAAGTATCTATTGGGATATATTACACGATACAGAACGAACCAAGCACCAGTAGCCCAGACGGCAGCGATGGCCTTTTGAACCATTGTATGGTAAAAAAAGAGCAGTTTTGCATGAGCATGAACTCCCAAAGTATGATTAAGAGAGTAATTAATACGAAATTCACCCGTATAAATGAACTGAAATATTTGAAGGCTATATATTGACGATGTGAACCAATCCTTAAAGTTCGAGTGAATCTTTGATTTTCAGCATTCAGATAATGTCCAAATGGTTCCCAACCGTCCATAATTGAAGTTTCTTCAATAAAAAGAAGAATAGAAAACATTAGCAAAAATGTGTGTCCGGAAATATCAAATCCGACCCAATTGTACTTTCTCTTGATACATTCTGCTCGATTTAAACGGATAAATAGTTCCAGATGGAGTTCTGGCACCGGTTCCAGTGGTGATGACTTGGTGTGAACAAGAACCGACCATTCTTTCAATTGAAAACATACTGTTGACAGAAACATACCAAACCAAGGTACCAATCAATATTCTCATAGTGTCTCGGTTGATACAAAAGGTAATCACTTCTAAGATGGGAGTCAAATATTTCTCCTTGAGAGTGACTTTCTTCATTGTGTCACCTTTATCGTCAATTGGCGGATTGCTATTTGATTGAGCTATTGCTTCGTTAACCACGGAACTTCGAGTATAGTATCTTGGAGCAGTATTAGTAATTTCCTGGACGGAATTGTCTTTGAGAGATTCAGTTTCGTCTTTGCTTATGAATTTTGACTTGACTTGAGTTGTCATAATAACAAATGGTAAGGATAGAGCAAGTGTCCAACCCCAGCCTATTTTGACAAAATATTGATTGAGAATACCATCCTTATGTGTTGTTATGGGCATGAAAGCTCTCACCAATGGCGGAGCGAAATCAGCCACAATTCCTCCAAATATTATTATCGAGTAGAAGATAACCAATCGTTTGAATACTGAAGGTTGAATTACATAACTTCGACATTGCTCTAAGTATAATCATCGTTATAACATGTGAAAATGAGGTATCTGTGGTCAAATACCCAGGTTCAATGTTTTCTTCCGTTGGAACTGACATTGATGAAGATTTTCCACGAAATTTAAGCAGACTTGCCTGGGAAGCGGTTTGTTGCTTTGGCAATTTATTGCTTGTCCCAAATGAGGATGAAGAACGTAAATTTCATTATTACTGCTGTTTATTGTTTCCTCTAAGGTGATAAATGAATGATACGTATTGTGTGATATGAGGTGATTTTGTCAACTTGCACTTTGGATGAAAATATATTGCGTATGAAAAGAAGATCTACAAAATTTGCAAAACTACACTGGAGATTCGTTCTTTTCTATACAAGTTCGTTTTCTGATGAAGTAATTTTGATTAAAAAAAAATTGGATTCAATCAATAATTAACTTGAATTTTTGAATCTTTTCCTTATCGGATTCGGAGGAAAACGTTCTCAGCTGATGATGTTGAATAAGTTGAGCGCCGCCTACCGCTGAATCGCGAACCGCCATTGAAGATTAATAAATCTTATTATGAAATGAAACCTTGGTCATCGACGGTTCAATAATATCAAACTGTAAACTGACTTTGATTGACTCAATACGGTAGCTAAGTTATTTTTTAAAAGAGTGTTGATCACTTAATCATTCCATTCCAATAAATCAAACAATTTTATGAGACTTAAAAAATTTATCAGGATAAAGGACAGACAAAAGTAGTCATGCTTGAGATTTTATTTTCAATATCATTGCGAAAAATCAAAGACAAAATCAGGGCAGATAAATTGTAATCGAAACTAAGGACAGCAAGTAAATCAAGGGAGGATGAGGACGTACGTCTGACTGATGAATATGGTGGTGATGCATGTGAGTTAATATCGATATTTGGTTGAGTAGTCTTTGGGTGATACAACCAAACCACGACCTTTTCTAGCTCCACGGTATACTGTCTCGATAATATCAATCATTTCTTGTTTGTCCTCCAATGCCCAGTTGATCTTGTTGTTGTTACCAGTTTCCCAAATCAATCATGATGTGTTTGTTTCGGAAAAAGAACATGACAGTGCATGGATCATACAATTCATACATTTTGTTGAAGTCTGGGTACTTCAGTTACGTCTACCAGGTATATGACTGCAAAATTTTTTACCTTTTCAGCAATACCATAGAGTATTTCGTCCATCTTCATACAAGTTGGATCCCAATCGTGTCCAAAACGTATGACAACAACTCGGTCCTCTTCAGACAAGATGGCTTGATCGACCTGCCAGCCATTTCGTAGGTGACCTAACATGTAAGACATGATGATAGATTTATTGAAGAATACTCAGACGAGTACTGACCAATAAAGCAATTACCGGAGTGCCCGATCGTCAACCACGATGGTCGAAGAAAACACAACAGCAGCTGATGTTGTCTTCTCGGCCTAATCGAGCGCCAACTGTCGACAACGTGAATATCAGCTGTTGAGATAATTTTGTCAAAAGTGAATCAACCTCACCGATATTCCTATTCACCATGGCTTACAAGTCTTATAATTGGATTTGGTGGACAGTAAGAAATTCTGCCGTTTTTGGATTAGTTGCGACTCCAATTATGATCTTATTCTACAAGAAATTTCATACATTTCGACTCGATTCTGATTTATATTACTATTCACTCAACAGTCCAATGGTTATCAAGTCTGCCGATGAAAAAATTACAAGAGAATTGGAAAAACATAAAAGTAGAGACATTTAATAAAAAATTATAGAAGTAAATAAAGCTAAAATTTCTTGGCTAAAAATGTATCATTTACAAGAAAATGTTTAAAAATTGGTAGATGAATAAAGATGTTCCAAGTTAACTCTGTTTTCAACATATGAAATTCCAATTTCATTCCACCACAGTCCATAAGCAGGTTCATCTATTGAAGTACGATTGTTGGTAAGATCGATGAGTCTTTGGGGGAACTTTTCATAGACAAACCAATCTTTGATGGTTTTACCAAAAGCTATCATTCCAATGGAAAAGTCTTTGAGAGTCATACCAAGAGATTGAGAGCCAAATATCAACAGTCCATTACCAAATTGAAGCACATGATGTCCTAGAAGTTCGAGTTTTTCACCAACAATCCAAGCGATGATCGCCACTGGTAATCGTAGGATGAACTTGGCAATTGCATGAAATGTCTCGTTGACCCTTTGCCATGAATCAGGAAAGAGCGCCAAGTCGATATAAAGAAACATTTGTTTCAAAGAATGAAAGAACGAGTCCAAAGGTTCTCCAAGGTCACGTAATACATCAGGTATGTACAGATGATCAGAGGGTAAATCAGTTGGTCGAGGCAATTTGGGAAGTTTAGTCTTCTCATCCACTTTGCTTTGAGCGGTTATAGTTTGAATGAAGATGAACAAGGTGAAAATGGTCAACATGGTGAAGTAATGTCTCATCTTGTAAGATGTTGTAAGGTGAAGCCTGCAAGTACGACTAGAAACTTGAGAGACTGAAATGTGTCATTTATACAACAAATGTAGGAAAAGGATGACAGGGAAACAGAGACGTAAGGCTAACATCGAGTGACCGACACTTCAGATACTCCAGAGACTTGGGAGATTTGTCTTTAACATTTGATTACGATAGTATGCTCACAGCTTTTAGCAAATTTACCTCTTTTATCATTACCAGAAATGATTTTAACTTTATAATTGTAATTGGATAAAGCTGAATAAGGACCAAAAAGTGGCATACAAAAGAGTAAATCATCTTCAGATAAAGGTTGTCCAGTAAGACTCGTTAATAAATTAACATGAGGTGATATATTTATTGTTTGACCATTTGTATCATCAACATCAGATTCTTTAGAATCAACTCCATCATCTGAATTATGATCAACATAACTCAAGTCTCTTTTGAAATATTCCATGACACTATATTCACTCATGTTGAGTTAATTCGTATCATCATTTTCATCAGATTCATTCGAACCATTATGATTATGAAATCGTGGTAAATTCTGATCACCACAAGCACTTGTAAGAATGGCAGCATTTGCAATGCACAGAACAGGAACACCTGGAATTAGTATACATCCTTGAAAGGGTTCTAGTGACTTTGTCACCCATAACAGTGCAACTTCAATAGAATTA
The DNA here is from genome assembly GCA_030280995.1 of Hemileia vastatrix. Taxonomy (NCBI): domain Eukaryota; kingdom Fungi; phylum Basidiomycota; class Pucciniomycetes; order Pucciniales; family Zaghouaniaceae; genus Hemileia; species Hemileia vastatrix. The sequence continues at coordinate 57,830 of JASXTE010000031.1, forward strand.
TTTTTGTCCACCAGCATAAATAATCATCTTGCACCAAATCAATCTCAAATGAATAAGCTTAGAATTTTTATTGACTGTTGTATGTTGTGCTACAAAATGATTTCTCCCGTCGAATCATATCTAGAAGATACAAGGGAAACACAATAAGTGACGAATAATTATTTTGTGCCACGTAGACTTTATTCTTCTTTCTCGTATTAAAGTACTGTTGACACAAAAAGTAACACTTCGATCAATTTGCTCGATCGATTTAGCATTCATTTTTTTTTAGTTCTACATGAATGTTCTTTTCATGCAAGATCGATTTCCGGCGACTTAATAACAGTGGACAAAATTTTTCGTCTGTATCCTTGACAATTTGTTGACATTTGTTTACAAAATTTGTATGGATATGTTGACCACATCAATCTTCAGTTATTCCATTTGCCATGTGTTACAATCAATCAAATTTATCTGTCACAATGTGTATCATTCACTCTGTGGATGAATAGAACTTTCGTGTGGAAACCATTTGATTATTGTTGTTTCTAACAGTTACACAACAAGTAACACGGTTGTATATATATTTTATGCTGCAAAAAAAACCGGTTTAGTTGGTCAAGTGACTTTGTTCTAACTGTTACATCTTTCGGACTGTGTCAAAGCCAACTGAAAAATGAACTCATTACATAATATGCCAACTGCTACAACTGTAGATGAAGATACTAACGTAAGAGAAGAGAAAAAACCTCGAATAATTTCTCGAATCTTCGAAATAATCTACCTATCGACTGGTATTAATAATATTTCATTCAAATGAACATTATTGTTAAACAATATTTTGACTATTATTTTCGTCACTTCAATTTTTGGTGTAAATAAATCCATTATTTTCAAATTTGCATTCTACCGGATTATTCTTGACAATTGGATCTGTTTATTTGTTCATAAGAACTATGATGAAGAGTCTGCACAAGTTGTTCCAAGTAATGGAAGAAAAGTTATCATCGACAAATCATCAATGTAAGTCATGTCTAATCCTGAGAAGAATTTTGACAGTCATTATCATGAACTTGTATACAAAGTATGCTAAGAGAAATAAGTGAATTGATGAACGAGACGATAATAAACTTCTCAATTTCCCAAAATGTCCAAATAGCGACTCTTGTGTTAAAAGTTGCCTTCACTTGATTAAGCAACAACGGGTCTCTTATATGCTGAATTTGACTTGCATCAATTTGATATATTGTGAAACACAACTTGGCAAGTCATATGAAATGAAGAGCTGGAGAAATAAAAATTATCACAGAAATTTACTGTAAGACGATCATTACGAGCGACTCTGTGCTTTGGCTCATCTCTTTACTTCTCCATGCTATTAGAACCAAAAGGAATGAATTAACCAACGAACCATTTATCAACCAACCGAATACCAGTGGTGAGAAGAATTATTCAAATTGATCAGTTGTTCTATTCATTTGAACCATTTAGTCCTTTAAATCTGAAACATCTGAAAAGTTTTTTTTCATCGAAATCAAAAGGTGTTTTTGTATTTGATGAACAAATCATATGCGAACACATATAGTCCAATTGAAAGTGCAAGTTAATCTCTCTACCTCTTTCCAGTCAATACTAAATACTCTTTTCAAGAAAAAACTCGACAGATTCACTCGATCCACAATTGATCAAATTCATTTGGCGTATTGTTTAATTTTTCTACTGGTGCCAAATGTATCATCCAATAATGTTCAAGTTCTGATGGCAACATGCACAGAACCATTTGAAGTTTCCATACATCCTCAACGGGTTCTAGTTAATTTGTCACCCATAGCAGTGCAACTTCAAGAGCTGGAACATCAGTTGGTTTATTGAATTTATTTTCACGCCAATTAATCAACAAACTAATCCTTCGGCCCTAATTTCATCCTCATTCATTTGGCATACTTTGTCTCACTTCCATGCGGTCACACTCATTGATAATCAGCTTGGGCTTTCAACTGGACTATATGTCCTCTCATTTGATTTCTTTATCAAAAACAAAAAAAAACTTTTGATTTCGATGAAGAAAGACTTCTCCGATATTCCAGATTTAGAAGACAAAATGGTTCAGATAAATAAATTTACCGACAAATTTGAATCGATCTTCTCACCACTGGTATTTATCTAGTATATGGTTTGGTGTTAATTCATTTCTCTTGGGTCCAATAGCATGAAAAAGTAAAGAAATCAGCCATATTAACACAGAGTCGCTCGTTATAATCATGTTACAGTCAATTTTGATTGCTCTAAATCTGTATTTCATATGCAAACGTCAGAACGATTTGGAAAGTTGTTTGTTACAATATACTCAAGTGATGCTAGACAAACAGGCTCGTTGTTGCTTAATCAAGTGAAGACAACTTTCAACATTAAAGTCACTGTTTGGAATGTTTGGGAAATTGAGAAGTCTGGCATCTTCTCGTTTATTGGTTCAATCATTTCTCTTAGCATTTTTTGCATGCAAGTTCATTACGATGACTGCCAAAATTGTGCTCTGGCTAAGACATGACTTACATCGATCAATTGTCGATGATAACTCTTCTTCCATTGCTTGAAAGAATTTGTGCAGACTATTGATCATAGTTCATAGGAGCAGACAATGGACAAAATCTTAGCATTCAAGTTCAATAAGAACTAATTGAAAAGTAGTATAATACTTCGATATTCAACTGTATCATTTTTTTCAATTTTCGTAGTAATAAATAATCTGATGTGAAAGAATTAAAAATTAATTTTTCATTCAATTTGCCTTCTTTTTTTTAACACGCTAATTGCCTGCAACGTTTTCTCATTATTTTATCGAACTGTGAAAAATAAACTAACAGGTTGTCAGGTAATTTCTATCTTTCTACCTTATCCATTTCTTATTATTCTTCCCTCCATTTTTCGTAATGTTGTCTTTCTGATCGAGCAATAGTTTCACAAGCAACTGCCATTAGATCTTGACTTTTTAGAAACGTTTCAGTCGAATCATCTTGATGAACTGTTTGCCCTCTTGAAAAGGCCCCATTCTTGCCACAAAGGCGGTCGTTCATCTTGATCGAGAAAAACATTTAGACCTTTAAGATGTTTTTCTGCATAATATAGCAAACATCATCATCCAGGTGCTTGTACCCATGTTCAGTTGATGACAGAAAAGAACATAGAAGAACAAAATAGAACTTAATCATGCTCGAGCCTTTGTTTGACTCAAGTTGACTCTTTTTAGTCTATTTGATCACCTGGAAAGAACTCGTGAAAAAAACTCAATTAAATTTAGAATTCAAGCGAGGATGAGTTTTTTGAAGAACCGAATTTTTCATGAGTATTCTTATTTCTCTGGGTTGTACCTGGTTAAATAAACATGTCAGAACACTAAATCTTTCGTCGCACAAGGAAATCGTAGGTTCTGCAAGAAATATCCGCTGCATCGAATTTGATCAATTTACCGAACAATTCTGATTTTTCGAGGTTTAATATTCTGGCCCACCTGATAAAAAGCATCTTGAGTTTTTTTTACAAATAAAGTCTAATGTCCAATCAAGTCGGACATGATCACTCGATCCCCTCAATCCTGATTGAGTCATGACAGCAAGTACCACGTGACACACGTGGTTTCCACTGAAAGTCGAATCACTTAAACTTTGCCACCAAGTGAGAACACTCGAATGGCCACTTGTTGACAAGGAAGAAGACACTTATAATTGCAATTTATACTTATAACTTGAGTTCATCTGGAGTCAGTCAACATCTTCTCCTTGTGGCGACAACATCTGCTTAAACATGAAAGGCCTGTCTTTATGTCATTTGTTGATGTTTTTTTCTTTGCTTTTGACGGGTAAGTAGACGATGAACCTTTTATATTTCATATTCAAATCATTTTATTTGATGCAATTTAGCAACAGCAACAACAACAGAAACAAATTCAACAACCAGTGAAGCGACTGTCAATCAAGCAAATGAACTTGCCGAGCTGAGAGAAAATCTAACTTCGTTGTCGAATGCATATAATGAATTGTACGAAAAATTCACTCATTTGAGTAGACATGTCGAATTTCACGAAATGGCATTCAAACATGTCGCCACTGCGTACCATACACAGAGACAAAGTACTAACGACAGCAGAGGAGAAGATCATAAAGAGCATTATCATGGAGGTTATCATCATCATCATCATCATCATCATCATGATGCTCACCATGAACAACACCATAACAACAGTCAAGATAATGAAATAGCAAACCATCCGACTGTTCATGAGAAAGTAAATCACTCGCACAATCACTCTGATTACCATAGTCATTCTAATGATCAAGATGTCAACAATTCTACAGTCCAATCAGAACTTTTACCTGAAAGAGTTGGAGATTTGTCACATTTAAATCATGTAGACACATCAAAATCATTCGATGATCAATTCAGTCAGTGGTTCTCATCGATTGTTTCTCACCCGGTATACGATAAGTCTCACAGGAACGGAATGGCTAACCATCGTCATCACCATCATTCCTCCGATCCATCACTTGATCATCATGAGGAGCACAATCACAATCACAATCACACTCACAATTATTCCCACCAGCACAAACGGTCGAATCAATTCGACTATAGTGATCAATTGATTGTACCTCAGTATATTCAAGAGATGGAAACATCAATATCCAGTGACTCCAAAGGTGGTGACTATGCTTACGCAACCTGTAATATCCAAGCTAATCGAGCAATCAGTTTTATTCTTCAGCAAAATGTTCAGGGAAGGATCAACTTATGGCAACGAAAAGATGGTTCTAGTCCAGTCTATTCTCACATTAAATTATCTGGTTTTCGTGTCGCCTCTAACCTTGTGAGGTCAAATGATGAATCAACGAATCGTAGTCGACGTGAAACCATTTTAATGCCGGTCGAAACCCCAGCTAACAATTTTTCCAAGGGAAGTTTCCCATCGACTTCATCCCTCGAACATGGATTCCATGTTCACGAATATGGTGATCTTTCTAGATCATGTCAATCAACCGGTCCTCACTTCAATCCACAGGCCAGTTCAAGCCATGGTGGTCCTCACCATACAATTCGTCACATGGGCGATCTGGGTAATTTGAAGTGTAAACCAGATGGTTCTATTGATGCTGAGTACACTTATCCTCAAATTTCACTTGTTGGTCATAACTCTATCATCGGTAAATCCCTGGTAATTCATGACAATGCTGACGATTATGGTCAAAGTCGTGATAATGCTGATGGATCCAAATACAACGGAAATTCAGGTGTTCGAGTTGCCTGTTGTGTCATTGAATCAGTAAACATTTTACCGCATATGGATGATTCTGCCAGTTCAATTGGAGCACTAATTGTTCCAACCGGAAACGGAATTGATGCAGGCAGGAGGTGAGTGTGGACCTGAATCAGTCGAATCTTCCGGCATGAAGAATCATTGATTTCATTGATCCGACTGACCTAATTCAAAGATAACTAAAAGCTATCGTCATTTCCAGTCAACTTGCGTCAATTTACGTCAAATATTATGAAAAGGTCCTTTCAACTTACAAGTCAGCCAAAAAAAACAACATTTGAAGAATGTTAATCAGTCTTTACTGTGTGTGATTTGTCGTGTCTTCGATTAAATCGAGAGGAACAAGTAAAAAAGTGCAAAAGTCATTAAAGACACTTGATTGTCAGATAAAGAGGATAAAAAACGAAAAATCAACAATAAATTGTGCTTTGTATGGAGCAATTAGTATCTGTTTAGTGTTAATATATATATATATATATTAAGCTCATGATGAATTTTGCTGACGATAAAAATCAGCAAGAACTTTCCAGGCTTGAGGGTGCATGAAACCATCAGGAGGACTTTCGCCATTTCTAGCTAAAGTTCTCATCTTGGTTCCGGAAATTTCGATAAAGTCATTCGGACGACTTGGATCACGAAAGGCCATTTTTTTTGCTTTTTCATCATAAGCAGCTACTTTGAAATCAATAATCTGAAGTGATTCAAGTCCAGGGGCACTTTTGAGAACATTTTTACCATCATCAGGATGGTACAAGGGTAATTCTTTGTTTTGAGGATTTTGAATGCCAGCAGGATCACGTCCAACAATATAAAAGTTTGCTCCAGTGACAACACGAGCTTTAGCATGCCACTGAACTTCTCGTGGACCAGCGTATGACATCGGACTGGGAAATATTGCCAAAAGAGTTGTCGCTGGATCCAATCCAGTTTCTTCAGAACCATGATCCAATATTGCTTGATGCTGTTTGATTCGAACATCGAGAGGAACATCATCAGATTTTGTCCATCCTCCAAGTGGATGTAACAACAAAACAGGACATTGGAAACCTCGTTCTTTCAATTGTCGCTTTGTATCTTTCATCAGTAAAGCGTGTCCATTATGAATAGGATTGCGAAGTTGAAAGACAAAAGTTGCATCAGCCTATCAAAAGAAGTATTACAAAGATAAAGTACAATCGATTAATCATACAGATCAACATGACAATGGTTAACTCGGTCAAATAGATAAAGTTATTTCTTTGAGGGAAAACTAGAACATGTCAATACTCACTTTCATTTCCTTCAGTTTGGCCTTAATTTCATTGGGTGTCAGTCGGAACTGATCAAGTCCATCGTTCCATCTGATTCTTTCGAAAACTTCGAGATCGCCACCCACGAGGAAGTCACCTGAGTCAAGAACCATCTTAACAACTGGATGACCAGGATCACAGGTACCCCAAATTCGACAGACTCGTTCTTCCTTCTTATGAGGATAGAATTCTGGATTCTTGATCAAAGCAACGGGTTTTTTATCATATATCAAGGCAATAGATTGCAAGCCTTCGAGTCTTTTTTTATCTTCACCAGATACAGGTAGAACAATTGGAATGGACTGATTGGAAATGGCTCCTTTTTCATTGGTGATATGACCAAAGTACAAACATTGCAAATATTGTGATTGTCTCATAAATCCTGTTAGAGGAGTAGCCCAGCCTTCTGATAACACTTGAATCCATTGAAGATCAATTTTGTTTATCTCAATAGAAGGACAAGATGCAGTACTCAAAAGTTTTTCACTTGACAAGGCAGATGATATAAAAAGTTCTGTCACATCGTTCATGACTTCAGTTGGAATGAGACTATTTCGAACTAGTAACAATATGACTTGATGAATACACTCAGTGACTGTGACTTCGGATGCCCTGAGAACCAGATCAGGAGTTTCGGGTTTTTCATAAGGTTGATCAATTCCGGTGAATCCTTTTATCTGTCCTGATCTTGCTCGTGCGTACAGACCTTTAGTGTCACGTTTTTCGCACACTTCCAATGGAGTGTCCACAAAACATTCGAAAAAGGGTAAACCATCTTTCTGATGAATTTCTCTAGCTTTTTGTCGGTCCTTCCTAAAAGGCGATATAAATGAACTGAGACAAATGAGGCCTGCATCAGCAAAAAGCCTGGCTGTTTCACCAGTTCGACGAATGTTCTCTTCACGATCAGCTGAAGAAAATCCCAAATTAGAATTAAGTCCATGTCTTAAATTGTCACCATCCAAAGAATAAGCGATAATTCCATGACGAATGAGGTATTCTTCTACTCCAAATGCTATGGTTGATTTACCCGCGCCAGATAAACCGGTAAACCAAATGGTACAACCGCGAAATCGTCCATGTCCAAGAATTTGTGCACGTTTTAATCGACTTACTCGATGTTCCTGATAGAATACATTTTTACATGAAGATGTATTGGTTGAATTTTCATTTGCTATCATTCTTGTATATATGAAAACACAAATGTAAGTCAGATGGCAAAGTGCAGTGAGCTTTCAACACATTCATACCACCTCGATCACGCCGACTCGATGGCAACCATGCGCAGTGCACAATTGATATGAACACATGGACACACATTGATACCAAACCCAAGTATCTGAGGCAACATTACTCATGATGGAATGTGTAAAAAAAAGGTAAAAAATAATAATTTATTTATTTTTTATCCAATACCGGTGCCTTCATTTGCTGACGATAAGTTACTTTATCGTCGTCAAAGTTTAAGTGTCAAGGTATGAACTTATGATCACGTCACAAGTTACCACTTGTGACACCAACTGACAAGGACAAACACTTTGTGACCTGAAAAGATGACATTCCGTTTAAAAGTAACTTTCATTGCAAGTAATTAATCACCTGTCAAACCAGATATAAACAATCCATTATGAATTGCCTTCATTATAAGTAAAAGTATGCAGTTGATTTCATAATTGAGTCAACTTGGTATTACGGGTGTGATTAAAGTATCAAACTACGCAGTGAACACAATGAAATGCTACCTTTGTCTGACTAATGTTACTTAAATTGTTGGTTCACTCTTATCTGACTACAGTTTACTCAACTTAATCTATTTGTCGTTTATCTCATGTTTATGATTCAATTTAGAGCATGAGTTAGACCTAGAATTATATGAAGAATCACAGGTTAATACTAAAATTATGTTATTTGCATTTTCTTCGAGAATGGCATTTGTCTTGTAACACCGGATAGTCAATTGTCTAGACACACAGTACACGTCAAGTGAAGTCTCGTATAATTGACGATTGATTGTTTGTTTAAATTAGCCATTGAGATTGTAGCTGAAGCGTGCTGAGTGTTAGTGTGGAATGACCATCAAACACGTCAATTGTCCTGTCATTCAGGTCTCCGAGCATCAGTTGAAAGTGAGGAAGTTGTCATCTTGTTGTTGCTGATGTTGTTGTTGTATTTGTTGTAGTTGTTGTAGTTGTATTTGTTGCCGTGTCTGTTCGTGCGACGATGGAAAACAACTGGTGAAAGAAAAAGAAAGAAGAGAAGAAGGAGAGAGAAAAGAGGCACCAATTGTAGACGGTTGAGTCCATTTGTTAGCAGTTGCAACCATTCAGCTGCATACATTCTCAGGTGTATTTATTTTGTGTCAGCAATTGTAAATGTGCCTATTGGCGTTCATTGACGTGGAGAAAAAAATCTACCTTTGGTAACGAAGAACGAGAAGTAATCATTTTCAAGGAAAAAAATATAATGTCAATGGTCAAGAAAATTTTTTTTCTTTGACTTCATGATCAGGAAATTTGATTGAAAATGTATACAATGAGAGATTTATTCAAACGAAGAGTACAAGGAAAATAAAGAAAAGCTGTTTGCCGAAGCAGGATGGAGGGTTTTTGTCTCATTCGGAGAAAAAAGAAGAAAATAGTGAGTGATTCAACGACACTCCCACACCTTGATGGATTGATCGACCGAACCAGTGATGACATAAGGTTGAGACGGGTGGAAGTCTGATGAAAAACAAACATGCTTAATCAGTATTCACTGGCATGAAATGAATTGTATAAAATCAATTTACTTACCGAGAGATGTACAAAAGTGTGAATGTGCTTCTAATGTTTTGGCGCACCTTTTATTGACGATATCCCATACTCTTACAGTTTTGTCATCGGATGATGAAAGTAAAAATTTACCACCAGGATGCCATGTAACTCCTGACACCCAATTGTCATGACCGATGAGGGTGAATAGACACAAGCCAGTTCCAACATCCCATATTTTGATAGTTTTGTCGCGTGAGCCAGATGCTAAGAATGGACCAGCAGCCCGATTAGCTAATGATGATGATGACTTGAAGGATGTTTTAATATCAGAAGATGTGGCTTCGACTATTGATGAAAAAGCTGTTTCAGGTGCCCATGCTATACACTCGACAGTGTGATCGTGATCTTTCAATGTCACTCGTGGTTCACAATGTCCAAGAGTTGATGATGACCAAATTAATATCGTGTGATCCTTTGAACAAGAGGCAATTAATGTGCCGTCTCTAGACACTCGAACCATTTTTATCCAGTCACGGTGTCCAGTTAATGTCTTGATACAATATCCAGTACTAACTTCCCATATTTTGATTGTTTTGTCTCGTGAACATGAAATTATTTGATCACCAGTGGGCATGAAGGACACAGATGATACATTGTGATCGTGTCCATGAAGTGTTCTTAAGCATTCATATGAATTAAAGTCCCATATTTTTATGGTTAGATCAGCACTGGATGAAATTAATAATTTACCGTGTGAATCGAAAGCAATGTCTTGAACTGAATTAGTGTGACCTTTGAGAGTTCTTTCATGGTCACCAGTTTCGTAATCCCAAACTTTCATAGTAGCATCTTCTGATGCAGAGACAAGTAAGGTATACACTGGATGAAATATTACACGAGTTACAGGCAAACGATGTCCAGACAATTTGTACCTTTCAGGTGGCCGTGGAATCCATTCTGTTGGAAGGCGTTTATCTCGTGTCGGTGCACCACTTCCAATTTCTTTTTCAGCGGCTTGCAATTTGGTTTCTAATTCAATCACCTTTTTTTGTAAACGTATAACTGAAGTCCATTTTTTCTCTAATAAACCTGAAAATTTATTACTTCGACTGGTGATGGAATCTAGGTTGGAACTGTTGTTACTTTCACCGGTGATAGTGCCAGTTGGGTCAGTTGAATTGGTTATATTTGTGGATGGTGTAGTACCATTTGACAAGGCTTCACGTTGAAATGCTTCAAATGAGCTCAAATAACCGCAAGAGTCTAAATAATCAGCAATTGCATAGTTGAGTTCATCTTGTTGCGATTTTGTGAGAACCATGATGTTACTCCTCACTCAGGTATATATATTATACAAGATGTTAGTTGTAATGTTTACGTTGTTCTGGCAACAATGATGAAGATTATACTGATGAACCAGGCAAAAAATAGTGGACTATGTAAAATATTAAGGGGACAGAAGGAGAGAGAGATAGACAGATAGAGAGAATATGTGAAAGAGGAGGAAAACACAAAATCACAAGTCCTTCTCTCCAACAAGGCAACAATGGAGTCAAATGGCGGCCAGATGACGCTGTTGCCGTTGGTTTTGCGCAAAATCGTCTGTTCATTGAGATTTTTACCTTTCCATCTTTGCTTACCATCAACAACCGGGTAATTTGTTCACATTACTTACTTAGATTATTTCAATATTTTTATCATCATTGGTAAACATTAATACTATCTTGCCCTACCTTTCTGATCGACCGTTATATACTGAAAATTTGCCACATTGAATTAAATTGTATCATATAGATATCGTTTGTTTGTACATTTTCAACACTAGGATCCAATTATTTTCATCAGTTTAAATTTTTCCTTGTTCTGCTTATCCTGGAAAAAATAGAATCTACTTGGACAAGTGTAACTTACAATGATGCTTCGTTCCAACACCCATGCAATGAATGGGTCATTGATTTGACCGAACAAGCAGCTCAATCACTGTACATTTGCAATTTCAATGAAGGCACAAACATCGATCAAATGATAACCGACGCCTCAAATCCTATTGGGTCATCCATTGCATCCAGTTCAGAAGATTCGATTGCAAATCGATTTTGTATCTCGAAGCGAAGAACTTCGCTCTCACACAAAGCTGACACGCAGCAGACTTCGAATTTGTTCATTTCTTAGATTGGATCACGTTTGTTAGATTTTTATCTATTTCTAGTTGTACAGAGAGTGAATATTTCACTTTGACCGTTCTTTTTTTTTGGTGTAAACCGCGAACCCAAAAAAAGTTGTCTATACTGGTCATCGATTGTCAATAATTTTAATATTCAGCTCACTTGGAGTTACATGTTTTTTCAGTATCGAATGTAAACCTAATTTTAAAATTAAATAGAAACATGTAATTGAAGGATGTGTCATGATAGAACAGTTAAATAAATATTTACTTTGTCTATTTGTATTTTGTAGAACAATTTAATTGGCGATGTTCAATTTAAAGGACATTTGCAAGTGACACAGGGTGAAGTCAAAGTCCAAAGATGGTCAAGTGACTTCACTAAGGTTTACAAATGATTATGAAGGATTTTTCAGATTGAATAGAACTTAAATTGTCTATACAGTTGTAATTGTTTAGTGTAAATCAATTAACGATGCATTTTGCCTCTCATTGACCATGAGTGACACGATCGTGAATCGATGTGTCCCGATGACTGGTCAATGTGAGTTGATTCAGTTGATTTGGAAACCTAATAAGCACCTTCATGGATAGGTGAAACGTAGTATCAAATGTCTTGTAAGTTGATTTTGATGATATATTCATCGAGTTGATGACTCTAATGTGAATTGAGTGTTCTCTCAGTTGATCGGATGTAAAGTGTTGACAATGAGAAGGTTGTTTGAGTGATTACTATAATTAAAAGGATGTAAAATCTCGATTAATAGTACAATGGGCACTGGGTGACTGGGTGATGAGTGATTTCGTCCTTTCATAAGATGTTGTATGATGTTATGTCCATGTCTAATCATTCGATGTTGGATTGTTTACTTTTTCCAACAAATGTTGACTTTTCCACTTGAAAATTGAGTAAATTGCATTCGACGGTAACTTTTCAACTTGTTTGCTGGTTCGATGGATGAATAAGTTGACATTTTACATTAATTTGTCCTCCTGTTCAAATGGTGTACATGAGGTAGTTCTTTCCAACATAGAACCGAGTAGAACCAAGTTAGAACCCAAAGTACAAAAAGTTACAATCGACCATGAACCATCGATCACTATTGCTCGTATGAGGATCTTTTTTTGTCATTTGGTTTCAAATTTCATTTCTTCATTCTCTTTCATCATGTAACATTGGAGAAGATAAGTTCTATTTTTGAATTGTAAGGACGATGTCGATGTGCATGAGAATTAGTGTCTCAAAGGTGAAGAAAGGTTAGAAAAAAAATCGTGAGAGAAAGTAAAAAATTCGAAACCACATGAGCATGAATAAAAGTTGAGAAGTGAACAAGCACAAGGACAAAAGTCGAAGGAAAGAAGAAAAATGAATTTTCTTGTGAAAAAAAAGAGAGGGAAAAGTAGAAAAAGCATTGAAAAAAGTATCAAGTCAGCTTAAGGACAAACCGAGCAAAAGGACCCACATTTAAGACACTGACTGGTTCTGTTTCTTTCTTCCTTTTGCTGGTGCATTGGACGAAATTCCTGTGACATAGAAAATATTCTTTAAGTCAGCCTGAGAAAAAAACGAGAAGCTTTAAAACTGGTCAAATGGTTGGTTGCCTCTTCGTTCTTTCACTTTTGTCTCTTCCTTACTTCCGCCCAGTAATGTTTCAGTAACAGTTTCTTTCCACTACACAGGATACAGTGACAGGGTAAGAACATTTCAGTCCTGTAAAATGGGGGAATACGAGCAAATAAAACAACTCGCCAGAATAACCATGTTGTACAGGAGGAAAGAAGAATAAAGGAAAGAATAAAAAAAAGAATAAAGGAAAAGAGGTAAAACCTTTGGCTGTTCTTTTTGTCATCTTTTTTGTCTTTTTTTTGCCTTTTTTTGTCTCTTTGTTCAATGTTCAAAAATCCCATGTGATTTCTTGAGAACCGGAATCACTTGCTGGGTGCACTGGTAGTGATACTTTGACATTTAAAATAAAAAGTCACTGAGTCACTTGCCAACAAAGTCGACTTGAGAGAATTCTTAATTAAAATGATAAAAGTCGACACACTCGTTGTCTCTTTTCTCCACTCATGACAGCTGGTGATTCATCGGCACAGGTGTTCTTTCATTGTACTAATGGGATGAAGAAAATTTACACCATATATTTACATGAAAAGACAGTGACTGGAACCATAGAAATGCTTCTTGTTCTAATCGACCCATGAGTGAATCATTAGAACCGATGACACAGAAAATGTAATTTGCTGGGTTAGCTTTTAGCTTAACATTCAATCTAATGTCCTGGTCTGATGATGTCTCGGATGATTCTTTCGTTGATTGGTCAGGGATGATCTTTCTTCCTTTAGTGTCTTTCTTTGATGTCTTCATTTCTTCACTAGTTGTTAATTACCAGAACAAATGACTGTACAAGCATATCGAGTTCTTTTCATTAGTCTTGTCTTAAAGATGTACATGCATGTGACTTAGTATGTGAGTATGTGAGTTTGTGAATGTGTGAGTGTGTGTTTGTGTCATCCATCACGTAGATAAATTCATAAATTCTTGATGAGCAATGAGAGGACGAAATAAATTGTCGCAGTATCAAAGAAATCTTTCTCTTTGTCTCTCTTTCTCTTTTCAGATACATCAGTGGGAATCATCATATCGTATAAAAATTTGATACAACATGACGCAACTGACAATCAATTAATACTTGAGTTGAGTCGTAGAACAATCAAAAGAAACAACCATTTTTTTGTTTTGTTTTGTTTTGTTTCGCTTGTTCGGTTGGTGAGTTACTCACATGAGCAAAGAGAAGAGTAAATCACAACATGAGAAAACATGAGGAAAAAATTGGACTTGAAATGACCAACAAAAAGAAATGTTTTCATGTCAAATTGTAACTTGATGTTACATTTTATTTTGTGTGTTCGATTTAAACTGAATCGTCGATTGAAATGTCCACTCGTGTCGAAATATGTGACAACTGACCAACAACAGTCAACTGATAGTATTTTTGTTGTTGAGTGTTTCTTTTCTTCTTTTTTTTGTCAATATGAACAAAAAAATTTCGACCACAAAAAGAGTACAATAAAGTTGTCAATGATGAAAAAGGGGGAAAGAAAATAAAATAAAATTGTCATCCAATAGAATGGACAAAGGAAGAAATAATCCAATACGTGATGAAAAATACAATTGGTTTTGAGAACTATGCAGCATTAAGTGGAACTAAACCTTCAACCACATTGTCCGAAATATGAGAATAAATTATCCAGTACATTAAATTGAAGCATATGAAACAAACTGGAAAAATTACACGAGAGTACTTGTCAATATCACTTGGACCGACACCTAATATTTTGTTAGGATTAGGTTTAGATTTGCCAGAAGTGAAAAATCCTCTGCCAGGAAAAGGTCGAATCATTGATGGTGGACGATGAATTGGTATTGTAGACGTATTGGTTGTTCTATTGTCTTAGAACCGATACCACTTGGATCTTTACGAGCAAGAGTACTAGTACTATCTTTAACCATTGATTTTCTTCCATCATTAGAAGATGATGTAGTATTCATCTTCAATCCTTGTGACGGTTGACCTGGTTGTTGATTAGTATTGACGGATAAATTGGTAGCAGTAGAATGTCCATCAGGTCCAGCACAAATGATGTGACTTGGTGTACAAGTTCGAATGTTCGAAGACGGAAATTCGCCATATGAGGTAGAGGCATTTGACCATATCGATCATAATGATGTGATGTTAACTGTAAAGCAGGTCGTGGATATGCTGGTGGTCCACCAATAGAAACATGGTACATATTACCTGGTGGATATTTTGCATATTGAGTAGTAATTGCCCGAGGAGATCCAGTGTACGGACAAGTGGACATCATTGACAATGTTGTTGGAGCAGGTGGAATTGGTGGAGGTATATCACCATCAGTTTGTGCATTTGGAGGTTCAGCAAGTAATAACTGTTGTGCTTGAGTGTCTTCATCAAGTGAAGGTATAAGAGAAGTCATGACACCACCTTGACCAGTTCCTGGTGGTGGATGATTCAATTGATGATGAGTCAATTGAGGAGGAGGAGGAGGTGGTGGAGCATTGAGGGCAGCTAATTGTCTTCGCTGTTCTTCTTGAGCTTTGGCCAACAATTCAGCCCTTTGTTTTCTCATGGATATTCGTTTACCTAAGTAACCTACTGTAGCATATTCAAGTAAAGATGCAAAAACCATAACGAAACAAGTTCCTAGAAATACGTCAATTGATTTAACATAAGATATTTTAGGCAATTGTGAATTTGTTGATGACATGAGAGTTGTCATTGTTAGAACAGTTGTTACACCAAGTGACACACGTGCTGGTGTTGCATTACGATGTAACCAAAATGATACCCAACTGATGACAACAATGAGAGATGCTGGAATGTATATTTGAATTAAATAAAATCCAAGTGATCGAGAAAATTGAATTTTAGCAATTAAACGTGAATAATTTCCAGTTGTAAGAGATTCTACTGCACTCAGTTGTAAATGTCCAACAACTCTAAATTGTGGTAGTGAAAGTGTAGGTGCTAATCCAACTGATTTTTTTCCCTTTCCCCAAATATAAATGATATCAGACATAGAATATCCGTACGATTCAATTTCGAGGGCACACATTTGACTGTCCATTGGAAAGTACTGTAAATCCATTGGACAGGATGCCGTTACGGTCAATCTGTTCATGAAGTGAAGAAAGAGATGAAAGAGAAGAAAGAGAGGAAAAAGAGAAAAGTTTAGTCAAGTCGAGCATAAAGGAAATGAAGGAGAGAGAGAGAGGAATAAAAAGAGAAAAGAAATAAAGAAAGAAGAAAGGAAGATGAAGATGAAGATGGGCAGGATGAGCATGAGGATGAGAATGAGGATGAACGTGTGAAAGACAAATGACCTCGCCATGGGCTAGGCACCAGTGACACAATGGATGAAATGAAAGAGAAGAAACAGAATAAACCCACAAAGGACACATATACAGACAAGATGGAAGAGAGAAAGAGAGAAAGAGAAAGAGAGACAGTCAAGTAGGACAAAGGATTCATTAGGACCTGCAGTTTGGTATAAGTGAAGATGCCAAAACAGTTCTGTCGCTTTTTCCACTCGTCCTACAACCATTGACACTTTTGCCGGTTCCATCTCTACCAGGTTCGCTTTCACCCTCAAATAGGAGAAAAAAGCTTATCATTGATTGCCAAAGAAAGGAAAAAGTCAATGACACACACAGACACACTCACATACACTCAGTGCTCTGTGTTTGATGAGAAAATCGGGTGCCAGGAATTACTTTTCCTTCTGATGAACATGATGCATCAACATAAGCACAAATGCTCTTTTCCAAGGAAACATTTGCAACTTGCATCTCGTAATAACCTAACGAGCAAATAAGCATGCAACTTTCATCTCTTTTCTTGTCCATGATGAGAACACAAGAGAATTTTTGCGATTGATGAAGAACAGGAAAAAAATACTGGGTAAAAATGATAACTTGTGATGGTACACATTTAAGTCCATCACACACGGTATGAAAAAAAAGATAAAATGTGTCAATTACTTGAAGAAATATTGAAGAAAGACACTCGAATCAAGTGTGTTCCTTGTATTGAATCGATCGAAATTTCCTCTTCACTCGCTTCGTCGATGACCGTTCAACTCAAACAGCTGCATCAGCATCAACATCAACATCAGCAGTTAACTGCTCACCTCATGGATCGAGTTATCGCACCAGCCTGAGTGATTCGAATAAATGTATTTGGTGTTGTCGATGTATGGAAGTACGCAGATTTTTCATTGGCAAAAAATGTATCAGGAACCCAAATTTTATCAGCAACTTCGGCACCAACAAATAATTCAGTAATTCTAGGTAAACCTTGAAAAGATAATCGTGAATCATTCCAAAATTGACGAAAGTAAAAATCTGTCGTAAAATCCTGTGGATGATGATGATGATGACACCAACGTGTTCCATTTGTTTCAATTATACATTGAAAGAGAATAAGAGAAAAGAAGATAGGATGAAAGAATAGAAAAAATACAATTAATGTTAATATGGAAGTCTTTGAGCACGCACACAATGAACAGTTCTTTGTGTGTGAATTGTAGCGAGTGTAGCAAATGAATCGACCGAAAGAGTTGAAAGAACTGTCGAGTGTTGAACAGAGAAACAATTTCACACGCGTGAGTTGGATGAGATTCGTTTTACTTTTACTCGTCAGTCTTTTATTTCTTTCTCTCTCTCTTTCACTCTTTCACTCTCACAACCTTTTCTTCTTTCCTCAAGTTCATTGCAATTCACTCACCATATTAACTTCGGACACAGTAGAAATACTGATCAAGAACATGGACACACCAACTTCCACCGGAGTTCCTATGGGAAGATAAAGTAATGAACATCTTTGTTGTTAAGTACAATAATCACAATCGTTTTGCAAATTCAACTGTTCAACTTTAATCAGTAGAACTTGTTTACCAACACACAAATGTCAGACAACCATTGTGACTCATTTTAAAGTTAAATGAAAGACAATTCTAACACACACACACACATTTATATATATATATATGCACAGTACACACAATTCATTGTGATTGAAACGAGCAAGTTAAGTAACTTATTTCCCTCTCGACATTAAATGTAATGGGTAAAAGTGGTTAAATTGACCATTTGAAGGTACTTTTAGTCACTTAGCATTTGTGTGTGACTTTTATTTCTGTCATTTGACTTGTTCTTTCCATTTGAATGAAGCTTCATCAAATCAAATGAACATTTATTCATCCTTCTCAAGTAAAGTCATTAAAAGAAGTAAAATGCTTATCTTTCATCCAATATTCACTTGTGACATCACACAACCTAAGCATTGACTTTACCTGAGGTACCAGTGAATCTATTCAATCCATTCAATCCATTCAATCCATTCAATCCATTCAATCCATTCAATCCATTCAATCCATTGAATGCATTGAAATCAATTATCTCAATTACAATATTTGTCAGAGTTGAATAGTATTTCCAACAGATAATGGTAATTATCTTCACTGATTAACTATCATGTTGCATCATTAATTTGTTTCTCTTACACAAAACATTTGAATGTATATTATGTGTTCGATTAATTCAAAGGTCATCTTTACTAGTTAATGTGTGTAAAGACATTGCATTTACATTTGATTACAACCACAAGAATAGTGAATTAACAGTTGATTAACCAATAGTTTGATTGACTTAAGGTCAACTTACCTCCATAGTTGGGTCGAACACGTTTGTCGTATCCTCTGGAGAAGAAAGAATTGAGAATTCTACTAATGTTACCACCCATTTCACTGTAAAGTTCATATGAAGATGAGTTTTTTTGTTACATATTCGTCCATCGTCATGATAATTTCATTGAGTTTTTTTCACAAGTGAATTATAGATGAAATGGATGACATTCAAATGAATACCAGCGAATGATTTGTGGATACATCGAGGTGAAAGTATATATGCCAAGCGACCAATTCAATGAAAAGGAAGACATAAAACGTTACTTTAGTATCCAATGATGTTGTCATTGTAATTCACGAATGAAAGAACTACCGAGCAGCCTAAGTAAATACCCAGGGTACAGACTTGACCAGCCAATTTTACGCATAGTAAACTTAACAGAGGACAGGATATAAGTGAATAGATCTCAACTGCCATGTCTTTCATGCTCAACTTAATAAATGAGATGTACCTTTAGTGTTAAGAACTCGACACAAGGAGACTTTCTCCACTCGAGATTGTACTGCAGCACATGTCGTAATGACAAAAATCAGCTGATACTCTCTTACTCTTTCGATCGATTGGACTGAATGTGA
This sequence comes from Hemileia vastatrix, assembly GCA_030280995.1. Lineage (NCBI taxonomy): Eukaryota > Fungi > Basidiomycota > Pucciniomycetes > Pucciniales > Zaghouaniaceae > Hemileia > Hemileia vastatrix. Next base: position 77,168 of record JASXTE010000031.1, read on the forward strand.
GTTCACTTGATCACATTTTCTTCCCTTAAATCAGTGAGATTACTTTGATTTTCAACTTGTTATGGATAAATGAGAGGACAGAACACTTGATTGTTACTGTTACTTGAAGTGATTTACCCACCTTCAGGTAAATGTTGTGCATAATGAGAAGAAAACATACAGACACACATAAACATGCAAGTGCAAGATTCACCCTGAGGAAAAGTCGATTCCATTGTAATGAGATGACCTAATGTGAAGTTTGTGAGTGCACAGCTTCTCACAACGTGAAATGAGAAAGGAAATCGACTCGACTGAACATCTTTTCATGCTGTTGGTTGTATATTTTGCACTTGGCACTTGATGCAAAAATAAAATACAAGAAAGTAGGGGAAAAAAAGAGAAGAAAAAGAAAATTGCACTTACTTCTCATTCTGTTCATTAGAATTTGATCTTGATGAACGAACATCTGCAGTTGTTGCAACAATTGCCACGAGGAAAAATGCAATTTGTTTAACAAGGAAAACCATTAATATATATTTTGTTGTCAGATTAATCAACGTCAAAAGAAGATTCCAATTTGAAATTGTTGTCAAATTTGTTACAAGTTGACTGATTATACGAGTGATTCCTTCTTGTTCTCTTGGTAGATGAGAAAGTAACAGCATAATCGATATTGATCAAGTTGAAAGTTTTTTGACGATCAATTGAACGTGATGGCAAGATTGTTAATGACAAATGACTACAAAGTTAACTTGTCACATTCGGTGGTTTAAGTTGTTTATCTCTGTCTGTTTGATCAGAACAAAGTGTACTTTGTGTATCTTGTGTATTGTATTGAAGTGTATTGAGAAACACTTCTCATTAATGATCAGTGGTGATGTTTAACGATTGACACTTGGACCACTAGATGTAGATTATCTTTACCTGTTCTAGTGTGTGTGAAGGAGTCAAAGTGATAAATGAATCTGCAAATGTTTATGGTAAATGCAAATGTGTTATCCTTAACGTGACGAGGACGGTTCAGATGGTGAATTTATTTCCGGACAACGGAAAGAACAAACAACCTTTATGTAAACGTGTTATTGTTGACGATGATGATTGTACTTGTACCTTTCGACCTGAATCAGGTGAAAACTTTCTCTCTTCACTCAGTTGACAATGTTAAATGATAATGGATGTCACACACCAATATAACGACTTTCATTCATTCATGATACACACATGATGATAATAATAATAATGACGATGATGTTGATGATGATGATGAAGATGACTTATCGTTGAAATTCGTGACTTATCAGCAGAATAAGAAGAAGAACATTGTATGTTAGCTCAAATAAATCGATGTATAGACAAGTGACTGATGTAACTTTCACTTGAGGTCAACTTTTTTTCCCTGCTTATCTGTAAGTGTCAATGTCTTATTTGAAGTCTTAAGTCGTCAGGGCAGGAAAAGACAGGTGAATTGTATGAACTTTGATTACTTGTGATGAGTAGAAGTATCACAAGGAAATAATGCTTCTTATTGTAAGAAGTCAGTGACGATTTGTGTCATCTAACTGGGCGAAAAAGTGTTAGAGAGAAAGAAGAAGAAGAAGAAGAAGAAGCTTCAACTGAACTGACTCAACTGCTACTGATGCAGCAACATCCAAAAAGCGAGTTCTCTATGTTCGCGTCTGCGAAGTTCTAACTGTGCAGTTCTTTTGCAATATTTGGTCTGACTCTCACTTTGGTCTTACGTTATGCCCAATGTGTAACAGCAGTAGCTGCAGCTGTAGCACAAGAGGCAAGTAAAGGCAAGGCAGTAGAAGGAGAAGCAGTAGCAGTAGCATCGGTTGTGATATTGAGCTAGTGAGCAGCGGCGAAAAAGGCGAAAAAGGAGAAAAAGGAGAAAAAGTCTCCATCAATGAAATACTCAGTTCAGGGCAAATTTGTATGTTCTTTCTCTTTTGCTCTTTCTGTTTCAACTAAGCGCGTGCTCTTGTGTCCTAGTGTAACTTTCACACAGGCAGAAACACACACACATACATACACAAAGTCATAGTCACTCGATGCCCGGCAAACAGTTGACTTGAACCACCAACATCACACCATCCAATAAACTCGATCAGCGCCAGCTTGGGACATTTATCCATTCTTCCAATTGGTCCATGTCGAGTTTAACACAAATGTACTCTTCTAAAGGGTAGAACTTTTCACAAGGTATAGCAAATGCAAATTATACACATTTATCTTTCCCAGGTGTATGGATATTTTAACTTTTCTCCTTGGTTTGTTTTTCAACTGTTTTTTTCTTCTCCTTCTTATAAAAAGAAGTAAAAGAAGTCTGTATGCGTCAAAAACACGAATGTAAAAATAAAATATCGATTTAATCCTGTGGTTGTTGAGATGCAGTCACTGATGCACATAACAATTCATCCTGAAACACAAACGGTCGACAGAGCAAACAAAAGACGACAAAAACAGATGAAAGCTCAAGAGGAACAAATAAAATGCTCAGATGCTGTTCTCACTGTTCTTTCTGTTCTTACTGTGACTCATGACCAAAGAAAATGACAGTTTTATTTGCACAAACAATGTCAAATGTTATCCCATGGATTTTACGCTATCTTCTTTGCTGACGATTTTCTTCTTCAATTTGCATTGTTAAATTGTCATTCACCCTCAGTCTTGACTTTTTTTGCGTGGTTTGATTTTTAGCACGTACAAAAGTTAGAAGGAAACTTTTTTACTCAGAGCAAGTTTAACGATTGAATGAATCGTAAGACATAGAATTAGATGAGAATGACAAGATGAATCATTCAATGTGCACTTTGTTTTTCCTTTCACTCAGAAAAAGAACTTCTTCAATTATCTCTGCAGGTGATACAGCAATAAGAATTCGATTGATCGACTCATCAAGTCACCTGTTCACAATGTTTATTCTATCCTTTTGATTATGATGTGAGTCGAAGAACTTCTTGTCGAATCCAACAGTCACATGAGTGGACTGCAAGACATTTATGATGTACTTGCAAGACGAGACAACTTGACTTTCGTATACAATTTACTTGGCGTGACTTGTTACATATTGAGACTTGAATGAGACAAATGTAGCTCATTCCTTTTGTCAACATCAAATACACTCGCAAACATTCATGATAAATTCATCGCCATCGGCTCAGTCATAATACACAAAATTAATGCAGTCTATTTGAAAATCAAATACTTTGTTCTAGGATCTGTTTGTTTTTCCCTGTATTCTCTGTGTATTCACGTGGCAAGATTAATCATTGTGAACAGATCATGTATCATACATGCAGTACCGTTCTGAAAGATAAAACAGCCTAATGTTCACAATGGATACAACAAAATGCTCGCAAGTGCATCATTGTTGCTTTATCCTGCTAAACAGCGAGATCTGCTGTTTCAAATGTAACTTTTCCTTCAGTATGGAATGAACAAGCAAGACAAAGAGTCTCTTACTCTTCAACATCGATTGATGATGGTTCAAATATTTTCTTCATTTCACTCGATGCATTCAACTTGCCTTTTCAGGATATAATAATAGATACTCTGACGACAGACTTTTCTACTGCTCTTCTTCGAATCATTGTTATGTTTAACGGCGACCAGATGACACTGTATTCCTTGGATATATTTTTAGTGGCTCGAACTGAAGTACAGTCAAATTCGATTGCACATGGCTTTTGAGTATTCGACTGTAGTTCATTCGTGCCCTGAGAAGAGCCTGACTGTATGTGAATGCAATTGTTGCAAAGGAAAAACACTCAATGTTTATCTTTACGAGTGCTTGTATCAATGTGATTCACGACACTTTTTCACTTTTCTCAGGCAATTAGGCATTAATTAAACCTGATTGACCATCAGAACGGACATTCTTTACTGAAGACAAATAAACTGGCTTCCTTGGAACTTTCTCGTTTCTCCCGTCATCATCAGAAGTGCTGATTCATGTCCTCCAAACAAATATGAACACAGATAAGACTGCATTGTAGATTCTCACTCAACCGTTGAACATTCAAAATCATATGGCACGATAACTGATTGACTATCAAGTATATGAATGTGAAAATCAACTAAGCAAAGACACTCATGTTTTCGCACAACCAACTGTTTATCCTCACTTGTGATTGAGAGTGTGTATCTTTATGACATTGATATGAACCTTTGACAATTAAATATGGCAACTAAATCACTCAACGAAAACATGCTTAAATTTTTAACCAACATAATTTCCGGTTCTTTCCTCGGTCTAGGTATTTGGGTTGTATTTGAAGTGTCCAGCTTTTACAGGAAAACCAAAAATTATCCTCCTGGTCCGAAGCCTTTACCTTTTCTCGGTAATATGTTACAATTGATCAACAAAAAGGATCAACTTGATCGAGACGTTATACTTGGTCACAAGAAGCAGTTTGGACCAATTTATACTTTTTGGATGAGTGGATCAGATCCAAATGTCGTCGTTGCTGATGCTGAATTAGCAAGAGAAGCACTCACCAAGTATCAATTCGCTGGTCGACCAATTTTTAAAGAAATGATCAAACTATATTTTGAACCAAACACAATTGATGTAATTCTTTCAGATTTCAATGAAGAATGGCAAGTTTTAAGAAAAGTTTTACATTCAGCTGTAAGAAAATATGCCGTCAGTGATCGATTACCTGCAATAGTTGATGAAAGAGTGAAGAATTTTCTTTTACAAATCGATGAACAGAACAAAGGACAACCTTTTGAATCGAAAATTTACTTGCAGTTCTTAACCATGTCACTATTAGCAAATATGACTTTTGGTCGTAAGTTCACAATGACAGACCCAGACTTCGAGATTGTACAAGGAAATTCAGATGTTCAGAAGGAATTCTTTGGTACAATACTTCTCATTGACTCACTGCCCATTCTTAAATATATTTTTCGTACTGCTTATCAAAAGTCACTCGATAATGCAATCAGAATGAGGAACTTTTTCCGAAGTGAGTTGGACAAGCACATGGTAACATTCAATGGTGATGTCATTCGAGACTTGACCGATGCAATTATTGCAGCAAGGAATGAAGCAGAAGCTGAAAACTCCAATGATTTGAAGTATTTGAAGGAAGGAAACTTGGTCAATCTTATTGGCAACATCTTCGAAGCTGGTTCTGATACAACTAGGAGTTTACTCGAGTGGACTTTCCTGTTGATGGCAAATTATTCTGATTACCAGCGAAAAATCCGGGATGAAGTTGAAGCTGCGATTGGAGCTGAGGAAATACCATCTTATCAACACAAATCATCGTGCAATTTGCTACAAGCCTTCTTAAATGAGGTTCAAAGGTTCAGAAATATTAATCCATTGGCCAGTCATAAAACAATCGAAGATGTCGAATTGGGTGGGCACAAAATCATCAAAGGTACAACAGTGCTTATTTCAATTGATGAAGGTGCAGAAGACCCAAAAATTTGGAAGGATCCAGAAATATTTCGACCGGAAAGGTTCTTAAACGAAGATGGAACATTCAACGCCAGACCCAATCGTCACTTTTTACCCTTTGGTGGTGGTCGTCGAACTTGTCCAGGAGAAAAACTAGCTCAAATAGATCTTTTCTTCATTGTAGCTGGCATTCTCAACAAAACTCGCAATCGAATGTTCTTGCTTCCAAAAGGCTCAGGAAGTGCCAATCTGATGCCTGACAGTAATTCTTCTTTCTTGCTTGAAGTCACTCCTCATCAACTGGTTCTAAAATAACTGAATCAACAGCTATTCACCTTGTATTCGATTAAACCTAGGCTTGAAACGATCTTTACGGGCTCTGGTGAGCTATCAGCATCAATTCGTTCTGATCTTTCACATATTTCAATTCCGCAGGATGTCAAAACGTTGAAAGTTAATCAAGGTGCCATCAATTGAGCATAATGATCCCAAACTACTCATCAACAATCTGTTGATCCTTGAGACGTTTATTCGTTTTAAAAAAGAATTATTTGAATTCGATTCATATGAATTAGTGGATGATGATAAATTAGGACAACAATTGATACAGCAATCAATGCCAACATAATCAGACCCTCATTTGATCATCTTTAAAAGACTGTTGGTGCTGGTACCCGTCTGGTAATGTTGATTCCTTATATTTCGCCAAAAAATAAACTCTTGTACATCAATTTATCAATGATGACTTTAAACTTGGCCCTAATGCTTGCTTTTGTTACCTTTTGCGTAGACTTTTCAGCGCTTGACTCTGCACGTGAAGTTGTTGAACGAGTAAATGAAGGAATCGCAGATTATGAGAAGACTGATTACTTGGCTACTCAACGACGCAAACAAATGCCATCAACTACAGCTTCTTCGACCACCGTATCATCTTCAAATGGTTCTGAAGCTCCTGAAAGTCAGAATGAACTGATTCCTCTTCCAAACCCAATCGCAGGTCTTGTTGACGCTTTCGAAAGAACTCATGCGATGCGTCAACAGATCGCAGCCACCTTAGATGAAGTCAATAACTTGATGAGTGTGATAAGTCAGACTTCGGCAAGGCTGATACTGGGCAAATAAATATTTTATCAGAAGTACAGTCACTGAAGTAAAAAACGAGAAAAGAGCGAACCAATAGAGGCGCAAGTTACATGTGAACAACATTGTAAGTCGATGCTGGTCATAATATCAGTCCTTCGAGTCCACCTTTTCGAGTCGTTCTTTTAATATTTTTTACTTGTGTAAGTGTATTCACTATTCTTCATTCCACATTCATTTGTTGTACCATCATATCTGTTGTAATCGTGTCCTCTTTGACTTGCCTTTGAATGAACTGACACAGAATTCAATGATTCATCGTGAACAGGGAGCAAATAAATAAATGCAGGTACACACTGATAAAAACTTGACAAAGAACAAACAATAAACAAAATTGTATGAAGATACACATCTGCCCATATACAGAAGTAATGTAAGATTAGTTACATTTTTGATTTTTAATTTTTTCTCTCACTCTGTCAGTTGATTGTGTCTCTTATTTTCTCCATCCCTTCGTAGACCGTACAATGATGCTCATTTGATTTTCCAAACCAGACTTCACTTGGATTGACAATTAGATTTGCTAAAGTGAAAGGGCGATTAAAAAACTCGAAAACTTTAATAATCAATTAGTTATCATGTCCATTTTAACAAAATTAATTATTTGCCTAAAGTTGCTTCCAATTCTTCTTCAATGATGCGCTTGTATTCATCAAATCCTGCTTCCAGTGACCTGACAGTTCCATTCTTGACAAACCACATTTCTTTGCAAACCATTTGAATCAACTGCTCATCATGGGAAACTAAGATGACTCCGCCGGTGTAAACTTTAAGGGCATTTCCAAGAGCTTCGACTGTTTCAACATCAAGATGATTTGTTGGTTCATCGAGAATCAAGATATTTGGTCTCATCGCAGACATAACAGCAAAAGCAACACGAGACTTTTGACCACCAGACAAACTGGCCATAGGTTGTAGACTCAAGTCACCGGTAACTCCAAATTTGCCCAAATACGCACGAAGGGCTTCAGCTGGTCGACCAGGATACTTAGATGCCATAAATTCGAGAGGACATTGATTCATAGTTAGTTGGTCCACGTGATGTTGAGTGAAGTAACCTATTTTTAAATTTCGATGAGCGTGACGATTACCTTTGGTGGGTGTAAGTGCACCAGTGAGTAATTTTAACAGGGTTGTTTTACCCGATCCATTGTCACCAACAATTGTTATTCGAGACTGAAGAGTTGCATCGAGACAAATTTTGTCCAGAATGTAAGAGTTTCCAGTATCATATTTGAATGAAACCTCGTCCAATTGTAATATTGGTGCACCAGAGAGAGGTTCAGTTTCTTCAAATTTAAATACAACAGGTTGTTCTTTCTCCACAGGTTTTAATGGAGGTAACTTTTCCAACATTTTAATCTTACTTTGAACCAAACTAGCTCTCTTTGCATTGTATCTGAATTTGTCAATGAATTCTTGAACATGTTTCCTGTGATCGACTTGAGCTTCGTATTCACGTTCTTGATTTTTAAGACGTTCAACTTTAACTTTAACAAAAGAATCAAAGTTACCTTTGTAAGGTATGATTTCATGATTATGGAAGTGAAGAGTGTCGGTTGGAACAACATTTAAAAATTGTCTATCGTGAGAAACAACAAGCAGTGTAGATGTCCACTTGTTGACAAGATAATTTTCTAACCAGACAATTGCTTTCATGTCTAACATGTTAGTGGGTTCATCGAGTAGAAGAAGATCGGGACGTGAAAAGAGAGCTCGAGCCAGAGAAATTCTCATCCTCCATCCTCCAGAAAATTCTTTCGTTGCTCTTCTTTGCATTTCGGGTGTAAAACCAAGACCAGACAAAATTTGACTTGCTCGTGGTGCTGCTTTGTCTGCTTCGATGGCTGCTAATTCGTTGTAAACTTCTTGAAGTCTCAAACTGTCATTTTTATCTTCAGATTTGCTGAGTAATTTTTCTTCTGCCAATAAAGATTCTCTTTGAAAGTCACACTCGAGAACAGCATCCAGAGCAGAAGTTTCATTTCCGGCAACTTCTTGTTCAACATGCAATATTGTGATATGCTTTGGTATGAAGAGACTTCTAGAACTTATCAATTTCAACAGAGTTGATTTTCCAATACCGTTTCGACCAACCAAACCATACCTACGACCATAACTTAATGTGACATTTGCAGATTTCAATAGCACACGATCACCAAAAGCAATATCAAAGTTTTCGATCTTAATATCTTTGCTTTTGCCAGATTCATCTTTTTTCAATTCAACTTTGCTCAACATTTGTGAAGCAGTTGGCAGACTAAGAACCAATTCACTCGGCTTGTAAGATGCTTCTACTCCATCTCTTTTGTCTTGTTTCATTTTCAACTTGGCTTCAGCCTTTTCGAGTTTTTTCTGGTCAACCTGACTGACGACTTCTTTGGTTGCCAACCAGATACTGGACATGTCAAGCGTGGCATCTGTCTCACGAGCGACTGAATCAGCGATGCTGACAGATGATGGAAGTATCCTATTACCAGATGATTTGGGCTTTTTATGGCATCTAAATGCACAAAATTAATATTTCATCAGAAAATTGTTCAATCACAATGAAAATAATCGTTTTACTCACCCTATTAATTCTCTAAATATTTGCTCACATATTGACTTGACTTCATTCTTAGTTTTCACTCCAATGGCGTTTTGAATGAGCAAATCGCCCAAAAAATCGTATACATCATCACCTGAATCAAAGTCATCTTTTCCATTGTCGATGACTGACTCAATGTACTCAAAAACACAAGTGTCAAGATCGGGGAAATGCGATCGAATCACCGAACCGGCCGACGACATCATCACTCACAAGTCAGTCCACTGTCAAGACTGCTCTCTGTCGACTTGAAATCACTTGAAAATGATTCATCTGGCGGAGCCAGTGTCTATGCGCGCCATTCTCTTTTTAACTTGAGTGCATCAACTTTGGTCTATTTTTTTTTGTCACTCAAAAATTTCAATTTTCAGAATTCCATCTTGACTCATTCAAGTCTCTCTTTTCCTTCGAAACTGCTGCATGATGTATGCCTTTCCACTCGAATGAAGATACCATACGATTGGAATGATATTCGAAGTGGAAAATTCATCAATGAAATTTATTGGTGAGATTGATGAAATTCCCACCGGTAACAATTTTATTGATATTACAAAGTCGCTACATGATACAATTTGCATCATCACAAGAAAAATGATAGCATCAGCTGTGTTTGAGATGAACACCAATAATCAGATGGATGTAACCAGATTTACCTTGGTTAGAACAACATTACAATTGTGACTTGTTTGGATAACAATGATTCAGAGATTGAAAGGATGTTTTTGTCATCAGAGTGACTGTGAAGATTCACAAGCATCACGGGTTAGTTGTTTAAAGTAAACTAACTCGCATTTTTTGTTCTTCACTACCATTTGAGAGAATAATTTCAATAATCATTGTGTAAAATATCAAATATCACTTAACCATATAAATTGCCTTTTGATATGAACACCGACCCAGCAAGTTGATTCCGATACTTTTTTATTTTTGTGAAGGGCGAGCTAAATGACAAATTGGAAGTTCCCATCATCTTCTCATGATCTTTTGATATCTTCAAAAAATATACTCTAAGTTAGCTGATTCTCTTTGACAGAGTTAATGATGATTAGTTTGTCGAATCAGGCACACTGAATGAATCAAAATTACGCTTAATGACGTAAGATAAGCTTTCTTCAAATACACTTGACAGGTTTAAAAGTTGAAAATTTATTGGACGACACTTGTTGACATTGATTTTATAAATTTATTTATCCTCACTCAACTTCAATTTCATCTTGTTCCTTAACAATAAATCGAATTTTTAATTCAATTGAATCAATCGGTTGAATTGTATGTTCAACTTATCGATTACAATGCCTCAAGGTGACAATTAAATTAAACAACTTTTTTGTAAACAATGTAACAATTTTTACTTTTTCTTCACCTGTCACATGATAATTGCTCACATCTTTTACTTTATTGAGCATGAATGTGCAATGAGCATGTTAAGCTGTTAATTGCAATCGTACATTTACATAATCGTTATTATTTTAATCAGACAAACAGAAGAGAGAACAACTGTTGCTTTCAATTTGAGTGACAGTTTTTGAGACTTTTGCGTGAGAAAGACATTTGGATGAGTGTGATCATTGATTAACCGTGTTGGTCTTTGTCAACCTTGCTGGAAAGTAAATCATGTGCCTGGTGGTTGATTAATCACTCAGTGACCTCGGATACATCCTCCATCAGTTAACATCAACCATCGATACATCAACAGTCTTCTTCCAATACACTATCAAGATAATTATCCTGTGCCTTCACCTTCAGGTAAAACTCGCATAACCTGATCATCACATAATAAATGCTACAAGAGTACACTCCGAATTTCTCTGGCAATATATACAACATCTGGCTCTTTAAAGACAACCATTGGATCATTGGTTTAGTCATCTAATCAACTTACATCATGATTACTTCCATCGTATACATCATCATGTTTTCACTGTCCAGTACTTTTGCATTCGACATCTTTCGAGAATGGCATGAAAATGATTCACCTGATGCCAAATTTGTTCTACTCTTGGCAGTCAAAGCTAATACCATGACACGTGGACACTTTTTAAAGTGTCTCATCGATGATACACAAAATGCAACCAGAAACAATCGACAAATTTACCTTGAAAATTGTTTCATAGAATCAATTGGAAAAAATGAACATTCAGCTAATTTAGCAAAATCTATGGCACAAACTTGGTTAAATGAAATTGATGATCATCATTTGGTGGAAAAAAATTACTTCACTAGAAACATGTTGTGTGTTATCGCTGCATTCTTTGTGGCAACAAGTATCGTGGCCTTCATCTTTTATCGATGGATATTCACTAAAGGTAAATGCAACAAGAACACTCATGGTCAATTTTATGCTATTTCAGAAAAATATTAAATTATTTAAAGTGGTTTAAAACTTGTTTGATTCGCTTTGATAATTGTGCCTCTCATCGTTAATCATCAAAGTCTTCGTGCTGTTCAATCGTATTTTCACTTGAGCATCCATCATCAACATTCAGGTGTTTTCTGGTTTATTTTTCCTTCAACTGCTTAATTAATTCATCGTAATTCAACTTTGTCCATCATCATCATACTGCCAACTTAGATTTTATTTGTTTCATTTGAAGGTCCATTTAGCAAGATAAAAGCAAAGTCAAAACAAACACAAACCGTCGGAACATTGATCAAATGTTCCGTGTCAACAAAGTTCACATCTAATTCGATCAACGTATAAAATGTTTAGACACAAAGATAAACATCAGATATGATGGACGGAGCATTAAATTGAATTTAAAAAAATTTCAAAGCGAAACAAAAAGACAAATTAGGTAAGATAAAAAAGCAAATATGCATAAATAAAGTGAGTTTTTTATAGAGAAGTTATTCTTCTCTTCGCTGTCTGTTTGTCACCGAGTTCTGAAACTTTTCTAAGGACGCCACATGTTTTCGTGGCCTGTGTGAACAAAATCATCTTCGTGAATAATTGTGTCTTCTTTCAGTTCTTCCTTTTCTCTCAGTCAGTTGAATTGCTTTTCGCTTTGACGGTTAAAACTTAATGATACCTGGGTGAGATGAATGTGCAGTCTCATCCTATGAAATAGATGACGGCTGATTGATTTGCATTTGGTTTTATGAACGTCAAGTCGTGACACTGAGGCAAAATGAAATGACTAGAAATAGATAAGTAGAAAAATCAATTAAAACTGTAGCAGTTCAAATGGTTAGTTTTGAATCTTCACCAGGTGAATTGGACTGGTTTGTTGTGCTTGAAATAACCACACTAGACAATTCATATTTGAACAAGAGAAAAGTGGCGCCAACGACCAGCTGATTAGCTGTGGGGAGCTGTCTGGTATTTACTTTGCCATCATCAGGCCTCGTGTGGAGTGATTCAATCATTTACAATTAATTAATGACTACCTCTACTCCAGTCCAACCATCTGACCTCACTCAACCAAGACCACGACTTGGATCAAGTGTCAGTGATGTCGATACAGATGTACAATTCGAACCAAGTTACTCAAAAACTGTAGCCAAACTCAATGAATTTTATGGACAAGGTATGTCATTCGACTCACTTTTGCATCCTCATAAAATAATTTTTTTGACTTAATTTGATAATATTCCTTTAAATTTGATATTCCTCAGTTAAGAGACAACTGTTACAGTACCAATCACCGACAAGCGGTTTATTTCCGCGCACAACATTGGAAAAGGATGAGTCACATGTTCGAGATTCCCTGTACTGTGCTTACGCCATTTGGGCATTGTATCAAGCTTACACCAAGCGCATCGATGATGACAGAGGAAAAGGACATGAGTTAGGCCAAAGTGCAGTCAAATGTATGCGAGGAATTCTATTTGCTTGGATGAGACAAACCAAAACACATTTAGAGCCTTTCAAAACTAATCAAAGTCCACGCCATGCCATTCATTCCAAATTCAACTTGAATACCGGTCTACCTTTACCAGACACCACAAACTATGGTCATTTGCAAATTGATGTTGTTAGTTTGTATCTACTATTTTTAGTTCAAATGATTGATTCCGGCCTACAAATCATTTACACCATGGATGAAGTTAACTTTGTTCAAAATTTAGTCTACTATGTGGAAAGGGCTTATCGAACTCCTGATTTCGGTCCTTGGGAAACTGACTCTTTGAAATGTGACAATACACCTGAAATTCACTGCTCATGTATTGGTACAGCCAAAGCTGCACTTGAAGCTATTAACGGATGCAATCTGTTTGGAGAAAAAGGTGCTGCTTGGTCAGTAATCTACGTTGATGTTGACGCTCACTCTCGAAATAGAAGGATATTCGAAACTCTCTTACCGAAAGAATCCAATTCCAAGGTCACTGATTCAGCTTTGCTGCCGACAATGAGCTGGCCCTGTTTTGCCACTCATGATGCTCACCTGTCATCGAAAACCAAGAACAAAGTTATCAAACATCTCAAAGGACAGTATGGATTGAAACGCTTTCCCCGAGATGGACATTATACTGTGATAGAAAAACAAAACACGACACCTGATGAAGAAGTCAACTCAAACCTTTGCCTTACTTTCGAAGGTATTGAATGTGAATGGCCTTTTTTAATTTGTTTCTTGGTCATCGATGGTATCTTCAATAACCAAGAAAATTCTGTCAAAGAAAATATGAATTTCCTCATGAGATTAGTCAAACGAGATTCAAATTATGGTGATCTTCTTATGCCCAAGTATTACTACACTCCGAAAGAATACTTAGAAGCAGAAAGAAAAAAACCAGGTTCATGTCCAAAGGTAGCAAGTTATGAAGGAAGTGACTATTCTTGCTTGTTTCTCATGGGTCAATCACTTTTAATCACCACCCAACTGTTGCTCAGTGGTTTACTTCACACTTCAGAACTCGATCCTATTCGTCGATTTTTACCCAGTTGCAGTCGGCCGAGACGTTCTGGTCGTTACTCTGCTTTTCAAAGGCGTAATTATGGCACTGAATGTGATCAAGTTGTTCAAGTAGTCTTGGTTGCAGAGTCAATCAGATTGCAAGCCATGATGGCTACTTATGGTATTCAAACTCAAACACCGATGGAAGTTGATCCTGTTCAAATTTGGCCGCCATCTCACATGGTGGCCGTTTATGAATTTCTAGGAGTCAACAAAAAACTTGGACTTAAAGGTCGACCACCTCGACCAATTGGTGCTTTAGGTACTAGCAAGTTGTACCGAGTTAATGGACAAACTGTTATGTGTTACCCATTGATTTTTGAAGTTTCCGACTTTTACCTATCTCATGATATGGCTTTGCTCATCGATGATATCAAAAACGAACTTCATTTTGTTGGTAAATATTGGCGAATGGGTGGCCGACCTACAGTTTGCATCCTCATCAGAGAAGAACATTTGCGTGATGTCAACTTTCGCGAAATGCTTGATCTACTCGTCGAGTTCAAGAAAGGTCAGCTACAGTCAGGTTTAAAGATCAAAACTGGAAGGTTACAGAACATGATCAGTTCTTCATGTATCGAACATTTAGATTTTATTCATCTTTTATCAGCTGATGATTTACCTCGACTTGATTCTCTCAAACAATTAGAACATACCTTCAATGCAGGCTACCAATCCTTAACTGACATACCCAAGGCAAAACCTTTCACTGATAAGTTTAGCGAAGCATTCGAAAACCATTTGAAAACATTGCCCACCTGGCCTGGCTTGATTGATGAACTGAGAGATGCCACGAATTTTCCTAATAGAGCACAAATTTTGGGTCTCATGTGGAAACGAGAAGGTCCTGACTTTTGTTTGCCTGATGGTATGACGGTGAAAGAAAAATTGGAAAACCTTTCTAGACAAGCGGGAGCATCACATCACTGGGCAGTTGTTCGATATTGTAGTTACATTCTTAAAAAATTGGTCGATTCTATATCTCCTAACATCACTTCTATTTTAGTTTGCGGCAAACTCATCGCCATCAGTGGCAATAAGGGTCAAGAAGCAATCATTGATCATCCTCTCACTCCCAAAGAAGTTCATTCTCTTCTTTACTCTACGGTGGAAGATCCATTCGAAGCTGTTCTCACCCAAGAAATTGCTCTCTATCTTGGTCGTCTTATATCGACAACTCCTAAAATATTCCAAGGGATATTAAAAATTCGTATTGGATCAATCATTCAGGCCATGAAATTGTACAACCAATTCACGTCCACACTTTGTATGAAACTTGAAGAACTGTCTCCTAGTCAAGTCCGTAAACTTATGTACAAAGTGATGACCGATGAAAACCTTCCCATCAAACAAAAGCGACAAATCGAAGGAGCCTTATGTCGTGTTCCTCGTGATTTTTATGACAAAGTTTGGGAAGTTTTGGAAAGAGTTTCATCTGGCATCATTATACAGGGTGGACTTGTCAAGAGAGATCCTAAATTCCGTTCAAGTCAATATGAGATGAGTTTTGTCTTGGAAATTGAGTCTCTCTTGGCTCGCATCACATCACCGCAATATCGACAGTTGAACATTGAACTTTTAATGATTATTCATTTGCTACTCAAGCGAAATCCAGAATTGTACTTTCCACTGAGAGAACCTGTTAACTTGGACAGAATAATCGAAACTGCCGTTGCAAATTCTCAAAAAGGAAACAAAGAAGAGGGTTTGAATTCTTTTTACTCAGAATTAGGTGAAAATTCTGCCTCCTTTCTAGCTCGAACTGTTGCACAGAATATGTTTGTTGACTCTTCAAACTGTAAAATTTGTTAATTTAACTCTTGAACGCCAATTGCAATCAATGCAAATATTATCATAACATAATTATATTTTAAAAGAATCCATGATAATTGTCGATCAATTTACTTTTACCATATCGACTTTTCCGAATCAATTGCCTTTGATGTGCATTAAACATTGATCACTTTACTATACTTTTAATTCAGTCAGTATTCATTTTGATGTACTCGTAGTGATGAACTTTTCTTTGTTTCATTTTAACTTTTAGGTTGAAAATTTCATCGAAAAATCTCTGCTGCCATCTGATGGTGACTTTGAGACCAGAGTATACAAGCCGAATCAGCTGGAGTGTAAAAATTGAAATCACCTGAGGACGCATCGATAATGTTTCCTCTGGTAAATGTTTCTTTGAGGTCACTCAAAAGAATTTGTAATCGTAGTAAATCACTCCACCATAATAAGAAAACTGCTTTTCTTTTCACTTTCGAATTTTCACACCCTTCCTTAAGCTTTTGCAGTCAAAGCAAGCCTCCTGCAAAAGATGAACCGCCAAATTCTCCTGCATCAACCAAAGGTAAAAAACTGGCGAAAAAAGAAGAAGTTCGTGTTGTTCCCAAACCAAGGAGTAAATTAGATGTAACTCAAGCTACAACAGAAAGAAACTTTATCACATTGGCTCGTGCAATGAATGAATATCTTCTCCGACCATCTGATTTGGCTGATTTGAGAAAATTTCAAAGACGATCTCCTTATGCATTCGAGCCACCAATCAATGTGTACTTAAGAAGAGACATTGAAACAAGGGCTCTCCAAGTTTGGCAATCTTGGGAAAATTTAGACAAAGAAATACGTAAAAGAAAAGCCTTGGAAGATTCATATAATCAGTCAATATTGAGCATTAAGAAGTTCCTCAAAGAATACAAATTAATTAATGATCCTGAAAAGAAAAAACGGGAAGAAATGGCTAAAACCACATCTAAAGTAGTTATTTCAGCTATTGCCATCAATTTTTCTAATTTTATAGTCAAATTTGTTGCCTGGTTTATCACTTCATCACATTCGATGTTTGCTGAAGCAATTCACTCTTTGGCAGACACAATCAACCAAATGATATTGTATATTGGGGTAAGAAAGTCAATCCAAACTCCTGATGAAACGCATCCATATGGCTACACCTCGGCCAAGTACATTGCATCTCTTATCTCGGGTGTTGGCATATTTTGTGTCGGATCTGGTTTATCTATTTACCATGGAGTACAAGGAATTCTCCATCCTGATGAAATCAGCTCACTGTATTGGGCTTTTCCAATACTCACTGGATCATTGTTATCAGAAGGTGGAACATTAATTTTGGCTTATAATGCAACAAAATCAGGGGCCAAAAAGTCCGGTTTGTCATTTAAAGACTATGTTCTCAAAGCTTCAGATCCAACTGTCAATGTAGTTCTTCTGGAAGATGCAGCTGCAGTTGTTGGAATCTTAATAGCTGCAACTGCTATGGGTTTAACTGCCTGGTTAAATACACCAATATACGATGCTATTGGATCGCTCATTGTTGGAGGTTTACTTGGTTCAGTTGCATCGTTCATTGTGTACACAAACTCTGCTGTGTTAGTCGGTCGATCTATTGATTCATCAAGACTGGCCGATATAAACAAGAAACTTGAATCGGATGTGATGATACGTGCTGTTTATGATGTTAAAGCAACAGATATGGGCAATGAGCTCATCCGGTACAAAGCTGAGGTCGATCTTGATGGAAGGCAGTTAACCAGACATTACTTGGACACAATCGACCTGGAAAATCTACTCAACGATATAAAAAATGTAAAGACTGTTGAAGAAGTTGAAGTTTTAATGTTAAAGCATGGAGAGAACATTGTCGATATGATCGGTGCTGAAATCGATCGAATAGAAAAAGAGCTCAAGGTAAGCAACTGATCAATAATGATTGTGATAATGCACTTTTTTGCTTTGTCTATTTGAAATAGTATCTTTATTGATTTTATTGTTCTTCTTTTATCACAGAAAAAGCATCCTCAGCTTCGACACGTAGACCTGGAGGTACTCTGATTCACCTACGGTCATGATATGCATCATCTGTTCTTTGTAACATTGAGTTTTCCAGTCAAACTAGAAATTCGAGAAATCATCAATTGTAAAATTTCACCGATATTAAATTACCCTTCATGTCAGACATAATCAAAATTATCTTTGACTGCTTATTTCAAATGGATGAAAATAGCCCAGGAAAAGTGATATCTCCTGAGCACCGGGTAACATTCACATCTCTTATGAATAAGTGTACTTTCGTCGACCCATGCATGAACTTTAAGTTCAGCTTCATCTGACTCATTGAGGATGAGCGAACTTCATCCATCTTAAGAATGCTTCAGCTAAAGAGATGTTGATTATTTGAGTTGAAGAATTCTATTTCTTTACATCCACCGAGTAGCTTTTATACACGTGTTTCACATGTGGTTTTCACTCGTTCTTCAATCTTCATCCTTGTGTCAGTTGCCTTTGCTACTTGGACACAATTAGATGAACCATCATCAATGGACCATTCAACCTTAAAAGCCTTGTGGCCGACAGTTTTTAGGTCAATTAGACTTACTTGAAGTTCTCGAGCTAAGAACTCGACGATGAATCAAGAACAAATCATCAAGAGCCTTCAATGACAGGAGTATCGATGATATAATTTTATTGCTGCGAACCAAAATGAAAAAGAATGATCTGTCTTGTCAAAGCACGAAAAGTAAAAGTGTCAAAAGATATTGTTTGATCGAGAGACTATTTAGATTTACACCGAGTTTATGCAAACTCAAGTTGTCATTTTTGACACTCGATTAGCGATATTTGAGAAATCCTTTCGCATCTTGTCTTCGAGTTCTAATCTCTCATAGGTCGTTAGGAATTAAGTGAAACCTTCACCAATTATGAATACCTCAAACAATTATTAGTTAGCGAAAAACATTTTTCAGCAACAAAAAAAAATCATCCAGGCTACCAGAAAGGCTCAACTTGAAAATTCAATAGACGGGCCTGAATAAAATGAAAGACCATTTTCTGAATCACTAAAGAAGGTTGCAGATGACACACTCATCAGGACAAGATGAATCTTGAAAGAAGTTACCACCTACTCACTGTTAGTGCATTGCCTGTGTTGCTGTTTGAACTAGCCGCTGACGGAGGACTACTTAAATTCAAAGAAAATCTTTATGTCTCACTTGAGTGATGAGGTTCTTCCATATGTTCTGAATCATGAGGAGCCTTGATCGTCTGTTTAGGTCATTTTATTTTTCATGATCAACAATGTGGTATTTGAGTGAATGCTGGACAAAAAAGCTGTGCTCCACCAAAACTTATATACTTTGTGAATCATTTAACTGGTTGTGATTCCTTTGGTCATTAGTAATTACGTGTCAATACACTTTCGATGAATCAAAGTTGTTCAAGATCAGACGGCATCAGTTGAAAATATCACCATGATATGTTGTTGTTTCATATGTGTTTGATTTGGCCGAAGTCGAATGGTAATTATCATTGGCTCATCGATTCAATCAGCGTGAAAGGTGCTTCAAGTTACAGAACGAAACGAAACACGTTCCTGTGTCTCGATTCTACGGTTTGATCATCATTAAGGTTCTAACTCGAGAGCAAGTTTTCTCCAGATGAATTGATGAATTGTCAGCTTGAAAATCGATTTTCATTTGCAATTAAGTTGGCCAGGAACTCTGAAACTTAGTATCAGAAGTCTAACTGCTCAGTAAATTGTTCACGGTCTAATCAGTCATTGTTGAATGAAATTACATCCTAATAATTTCATCGGTAGACCTTGGGAATTGACTCCTCTTTGGAACAATGTTGGCTTCAAGACTGGCCTAAATAAACAAGAAACTCGAATTTGATTGTGATGATGCAGACTGTTCATGTTGTCAAAGCAACAAAACAATGAACAATGAGTTCATCCACTGAGGTCGACCTTGCTGACGATAACTATCCAGATCTTACTCGGACACAATCGACCTGGAAAACTTACTCAATGATAGAAAATGTAAATACTGTTGAAGGATTTGAAGTTTAAATGTTTAAGTATGGATAGAACATTGTCAGCACCAAGATCGATAGAATAAAAAGTGAACTCAAGATAAGCAACTGATCAATAATGATTGTGATGTCTAACTTTTTTGCTTTCTCCGAAATACAATCCTTATTGATTTTATTGCTCTTCTTTCATCACGAACAGAACATCTTTAAATTTGACACGTGCCTTTGATCCACCTTCATGTACTAGATGATATGTTCGTTGTGACATTGTGAATTTTATTCAAGTTGTAAATTGAAGAAATAATCAATTGTAAAATTTATCATCATATTGAATTATTGCCGGTGTCAAATGTAATAAGAAACTGTCTTGGACTACTTTATTTTGAATGACTGATGAAAATAGCAGCATAAAAAGGATGCCTCTCAATCACCCGGCAACAATCACATTTGTTGGAGGGGCAGAATTTAATTTGCTCTTTACAATGAGTAAACCTTTGCGAAGCCAGGCACGAAGTTGGAAGAATAAAGTACTTGTTTTCGCTAAAAATACACTCGAAGGGTAAGTCAATGGTCTTTGAAGAGTGAGTTGAGGATGACGCATTTGCTTTAGATGATGCTCAATTTATTTTTCTACCTATCAAGTACCTGTCACTTGTTCTTCCCGTGAACATGGACTCACGTTCAATACTAATTATATCTGTGTTTTAGTTGATATTCTTTCATCATCGCTGGATCATATTTGCTGCATAGGATAAAGTAATTGCCATGTTGTTGGATGATATCAAGTTGATCAACTTGAGTGACACACTCGTCAAGACAAGATCTTTGTCAATGAAGATATTCACTTTATTATGAATTTGAGTGTGATGAATACACAGTCAACTGTACACTTGGTTCAATTAAAATTGTCATTTTCAAAGGAAATGCTTACATGTGAAGTAACTTTCACTTAATCGGTAATTGCCTACTCTTTTGAAACTTACTCAATGGCAACTTTTATCGCACGTTCACCAAGTAAATTGCTACGATTGTGACTTGATGTTTGATCGAATGAGTTTTATCGCGCATAAAGAATAATACAACAGTAAATTCACACTGAATTGTATATAATCATTTACGAATGATTGTTTCATTTGCACGCTACGCACAACTTTTGTCTCGCCATTTACTTGAATATGATACTTTTCACTCATTACACGACAAAATCAAAAATTTCACTTGCCAATGACGCAATTTACTCTGCAAAAAAGAAGAGAATACGATTGTGAATATTTTTTACACCCAGACAATCCGATTATTTTATTCTGTGGACTGCGAATTATTTTTAAACAAACTACACTGTTCAAAGGACAAGTCTCTCAAGTCAAGGTCTTGACTTAACAAAAAAGAAAAAAAGATTACTTACTTGTACTTGTACTTGAGTGTACTCATGATTTGCTCATCAATCCAATGAAACATTTGAATAATTAGGTTGTTCAGTGAAATTCAATTGATTTGGTTGCGAAATAGTAGCTGACGAAATTACTCAAGTCACTGGGTACAATTCAAACCAATAAACTAAATCACAGCGACACAATTTACATTCGTTACAGAGGTTTCTCCTGAGGTTACGACTGAGAAAGCAAACTTCTTGAAGAATAAAATGTATCTATTATCGTTCAATTGAATACATTTTCATCCTTTCAACGATTACAATGTTTTTTTCCCGTGAAAAATAGCGACAGAATAGAGAAAAAAAAAAGTATATTCAAAGTATTCTATTGGAAAATTTTCAAACCTGTCGACTGTTATGTGACAATTTTGAATGAGAATTGGAAAAAAGGAAGAAATAAAAAAAGTTGATCAAATAAAATGCACTCGAACTATCTAATTGACCGAGTGTGGAAAATGAATTTCATCTGGTTCATTGATTGAATGATCAGTTGCGTCATCACTTTTTTCACTTTTTATGAAGAATGTGGAAATGATGTAATCTGTGCACTTGTTAGGCTAAAAATAGAACCAATGGATTCGATGAAATAAATGATTTTTTCTCTGCAGAACTTCGATAGAACATTTGTGCATTTGCACATAGACAATTGTATTTACATTAACATTTAACTTGTTTGACTGCACACAAGCTGCTATGACAAAAAAAATGTAATTCATAACAATTCTACAATGTTCTGTGTCTGTGTTCATTATTTGCCTGATGAGGGGCCAGATGTTCACCTGATGTCGAATTGGATGGCCCAACAATACGATGAACAAACAACAGGAATCATATTTAATGAGAAAGTATCATATTTTTCGTTTTGTTCTTCACATCAGACAAGGTGAATCAATTGACTTTGGCTTAATATTAATGAGGAAATATCATTATTTCATTGGTGAAATTGAATAGTCCTATGAAAATTATGTTGCGAAATGCTCCAGTGAATCATTATTATTTTTAATTCATAATTTTTCTCTCCATTTTACAAGGTTACCATTTAACTCATCATCTGTGTATTTTTTGTTGAAAGATAAACAATCTTCATCATCGATAGGATAAAAAAATTCAGATACTCAAACACAGGTGTTTAACATATGAGCTGAGTGAAGGAAAGGCTGGTAGAATAAATAAATATTCAGATGGATGGATGATAACTGATTCAACTGAAATGGTTGATGTTGAGATGGTTGATTGATAACATGCTATTCGGTTGGATTATTCTACCTGAGTTTCAATATGTCAAAATGATTTATTCAACCATGTCAAAAGTTGACAAGTCTTTCTTCAGTCTAGTCCATTGGATGAGTCACATCACTCGACCTTTCCATGTGATTGAATTAAACTTGATCGCTCTATCAATTAGTGAATTAACAAACTTTTTTTTCTACACAAAAAAAGATAAAAGATCTAATGATTAATGATAAAACCTGAGTGTACCTGCTAATTTGCCATTAGGAGGTTTAATTGATTATTCTCATGTGAAATGAGTCACCTTTTGAATGAAGTCAATCGTCATCTAGTCAAGTTGAATTGACTAAATGAATCAATTGGATTCTCAACGGAAAAGTAAGTGAGGATTAATCTCTTTTATTCCATTGAATCAATTTCGATAGAACCATTGTACAATTTTCAAATTTAAATGAACATTATCCTGTATTGTGTCCATTTTGATTTAAACATTGAAGAGAATGGATTTGTCTGAATAGTCAATGATGATTCATTCATTCACTTACTCTAATTCTATTTCTTTTTATTTCCTTTTTTTCTCTTTCTCTTGAACTATTTTAAATAGTTTACTTTAAAAAGGTTTATTTCTACCATCGGAAAGTGCCATCCACGTGGGAAAGACTTTTTTTCAAAGTGATAAGGGAACTAATTGTCACAATTGGTTTGCTGTATAACGTAATCGACTTGAAAGTCAATACTGATCGAACAAAAGGCGATTCCATGTAAAGTAGTCCCGCATGTGTCGCTCATAATATAACTGGTCGATGATGATTATTCATCAAGTCATTCGGTGAGAACAATGACTGATACTTCAACCCTCATGCATCTGACGCCTGGCCTACATGACTGTCTTTGCCATTTGTGACAAATTTAGCTGTCAGTCCTTCAGTCTGTACTTCGAATGAAACAACAGAGTCAGAGACAAACTATTTTATTTGACTATTTATATCGAATACTTGTAGGTCAATACATTGAAACAAAAGTAATTGGCTCACTTGCATTGAAGTAAGTTGTATTCATGGTCGGCCTGAACAGATTGTCGATAAACTTCTTTCAATTGCTATTCAAATTGAATACGTGACAGTGTAAACACATTAAAACTCATCGAATCAACCCATGGAATGATATTTTTGGATGAACTACAAAAAATATCATCAAAGAGAGAAAAAAAAAAATCTTAATGAAAATATATTCAAAATTATCCATGATGATGATGATGATGATGATGATGATGATGATGATGATAACTTGATTGACTGATTGTTTACTCTTTCGTTTTTCCCCTTCTATAGGTAACATAGAACATCTCAATTTGTCACGATGAAAGCAAGTTCACAAAGACCAATTTATAAATTGATCTCATTTTCTATGGAATATTTGTTCCTGATTGTTATGGTTGCTATTATAGTCATGCCTTGGAGGGTTAATTCATCAATTATTACACATGAATTTTCAGGAACATTACAAGGTAACCAAATGAAAAAAAGTCTCTTACTTTATTTTACGGTGAATTATTCCAATTTATGTAAATATATTTTATGATTGCCTCTTTTTTTATTTTTTTTCACTGCTTCTTCTTCTTCTTCTCGGTACTATTTTTTTGCCTCCTCTTCTTTACCGGATTCAGAAAACGGACTCAACGAATCCTCAGGTGATCAGGACAAACCTTTTCTCGTTGAGCAGTCTGAAGGACTTCTTCACAAACTCGAGGGATTATTAGAAAGACAGAAAGTGCTCGCTAAACACGTTGAAGAAAAAGACGACAACTCCAACGATTATCCTAGAAATACAAAGAATGTTGCTTGGGCAGTAAAAGAAAATGGACAAAAACAGATCAACGGATTCGAAGAAGAAAACGACGATTCAAATCCTTTGTCACTACTATCAACATTAACACCTTCAATGTCACTTCAAAGAAACATTTTAGGTACATTGATTGACTTATTCAGTACTAACGTGAATATATTCTTTGATGAAATGGTGGAAACGGTAAAAAGAAAAAAAACATCTAACAATGTTGACAAAATTGCAAGTCAGACTACTGTGAAACAACTTCCGACATCAAAAGTTATCCCTGCACATAAAAAAAGTTCTAGTATCATGATTAACCGATTGGATGGATCAAGTATACCATCGAACCAAAAGCAACTAAGAACAGATATATCGCATGGAAACTCTAATAGTCAGTCTTTTTCTCCTCATTCACAACAAAGACCAGAAGAAAAAATGGAAGAAGAACATATCGACTCAGAACATATGGAGTCGATTGTTTCGTCAACTGGAATCAACACTGATGCTGATAATACAAATAACATCAAACAAGTAAGAACTAACGAGTCAGGTGATGTCGTTGAAACATCTTCACAAAGTAATTCAATCAATCAGATTGCTAACAATGTCGGCATTGGACAAGGTGATTTGCCTCATGGAATTCATAAGCCTACTGGGTTAGAACCACCTCGAACTGATAAACCAAGTCAATGGACTAACAACTCAGTCTCACTAATTTCCTCAGTTCTTTCTCAACTTTATGGAAATGGTCATAATTTAGATCAAGTCCAATAGTTTGGGTCAATTACAGCCGACCCTGACTAATGATCCATAGGGTGTATTTATCCTTGTTTATCCATCTTACAGTCATACAGTAATTGCTCTAAGGTATTCTCATGAAGGTTATTTGAATAAAGTAAATTTTGAGTAAATTTTGAGTAAATTTCTTTTCCTATACCCTTGTGTCAAATTCAATCGACATGTTTCTTACACTTTAAACATAAATTGTACACTGATGACATACAAATTTATCTTGCCGTACAAATTGTGAAATTTAAATTTAAAATCAACACCTTGAGCCCATTGATCAGTTGTCATGAGTGTCTTGTCTGTCTGTCTGTCGTCATTATCTTTAACAGTATAAGATATAATAACAGTTTTCATCTTTTTTCCTCATGAGTTTTTCCAATTTCAACAACAGACAAACTTGAGTACAAGTTTGTTTTAACTGATGATGATGAATATATAGAAATATATATGTATATATATATATATATATTCACTTGATAGTTTAACTAAGGGAACTATTCACAGTGTACTGACTTAATTAAAAATGATGAGATGACTTAATTACAACCAATGTTGGAATTGGATTAATTTCATTGAGTTTATTTGTCAAGTCGATGACAACCAAATGGAAAAGTTCTCCATGGAAACGACGCATCTACCGAGGAATATCATTTAATGATCATATTATGTGATTGAACCAATTGAATGGGTCAAAGATAATTCACATCATTGCACACTACACCAGAAAGTTTAACAAGTGTAAAGAATCAATTACACACAGTTAGTTATTTGTCATTGATTACATTGACCATTTAAATTTGAATTGACAAATCGGTCATTATAACTCAATTACATTGGTACGTGTGAAAACAAGTAAGATACAGATTCACCATTGTGAGTTCTACGAATGGCTTCAGCTAGGATCATGCTGATATCGATCGACTGGTTTGGTTGAGATGTAACATTGTCATTAATCAATCCAGTTCACATTGAAAACATTCCAATTGTCCAACAGTTGATTCCAATCAATACGTGTGTGTATGTGTGTGGCAAAAATCAGTTGTATGTACAAAAAGGAAAAAGAAGAAGAAAAAAAGGTGAACAGTTGAGTGATAAAAAGAAATTCATTAAAACTTTGTTCGTGGATGAAAGGGTAAACAAATCGATTGGTGATGTTTGAATCAGATGTTTATTTAATTTAAAACAGATTACTTTGTCCTGAAAGATCTCAATGATATGATGAGATGAGACAAAGTAAATAAAGAATAGTTGATATAAAAAAAAACTTTTTTGGATTTCAAGTGAAATTGATGGACTTACCTTGATTTTGGGTGATTCTTTCATGTTGCAATCTTGAGGTACAGTGTTGGTGACCGCGAGTGCTTCTAATGGTGCTTCGTTTATTCGAGTTAAAGCTGGTCCAGAAAATATTCCATGAGTCAAAATAGCATAGATTTTAGCAGCTTTAGACTCTTGTAACTTGGAAACTGCATGAACAAGTGTACCACACGTGTCAGCCATGTCATCGACTAAGATGGCAATTCGATCTTTTACATCACCAACTAAAACCATCGATGATACTTCATTGGCTCTTTTTCTTTCTTTATGAATAAGAGCGAAATCAACATTTAAACGATCAGCAATTGATGTAACTCGTTTAGCTCCTCCCGCATCAGGAGATACGATGACACAATCCTTCCAATTGGGAATATTTTCATGGATCCATTTTAACACGGCTGGTTCAGCATACAAGTTATCCACGGGTATATCGAAGAATCCTGGATTAATAAAAAAACAAACAAACAAGTTTATCATCAAATTTCAAGATGACTAATGACTCATCGATTTTGACATTTACAACAGTTCACTTTGTTTATTTATAATTTATTCTTCATGATGTTGAGATAAGTTCACATTAATTTAGATTAGCGAGAATTTGAATTAATTATGTCTTTTGAGCTCAAAGGATAAAACTATCTCGAGAAATTGAAAATGAAAGACAGCATTATCAACGGGATTAACGGAAAAGTATGACAGTGGACTGAAAAATTGTTCGTACAATGTGAAATTACTTTGGTGAACCATCGACGAGCTAAGTTTAACTTATGTTGATGCTTCATATCTAATATTTCTCAATTCATTAGACTGTTGTTGTTGTTTTTGTTGTTGTTGCTGTTGTTGTTGTTGTTCTTTCTTGTTCTTTCTTTGTCAGCCTTTTAGGGATGTCTCTCAACTACTTGTCTGTGTGCCTGTGAGCACCTCATTTACTTATTATTGTGTTTTGTTCTTGTGCACGTGTCTTTGCCTTTACCAATTCATGTCTTTACTTTCGCCACTGAGAGCAATGTTTTTTCATTTTCGTGTTAGCTGTCGTGACACATCATGCTCAAGACAGTTGGTTGAATCATAACATTATTTGGATTTCACATCCAACTGTTACCCTGTCAATCAAATGGACAAACGAGTTGAAGACACGTGCAAATAACAATGGACAATGAAAAAAAAGAAGCAAATACTACAGGGATGAAATATTACACACACACACAAGGAGCAAACAAATAATGACATAAGAAAGAATATCTAAGAAAGTAGAACTTTTCAACTTAACATGTAGAACAAATGGACTGAAGGAAAATTTTCCACCATAAATTTACTTGACTGTTACCAAATTGTCATTTTTGTGAATTTCATGAGAAATATAACACTGTTGGTCATGAAGATTAAGCTGAGAATAAGCTAACAAGTGACGATTTAAGTAAATGTGGCAAGTGATGCAATATATGGAACAAGTTGACTGGTCTCTTCTAGAACTTTCTTCAATTGACACTTTGCTCGACCAATAGACACTGATAACTGTGTCAGCTAATAAAAGTGAGCATTAAAGAGAACATTAAACAACAGGGATGCAAAGAAGAGAAAACTGTTCATACAACTTAAGACATTGATTTTTGTTGCCTTGGACAGTGAAGGATGAAATGCCTAAAGCATCCTCAGCATCACAAGGAAATGTGATAAAAGTCAGTTAACTCTGCATTATACTTTCTCACGTGTAAAAGACCAAGTAAACGATTGTCGAAGGCCTTTTACGCCATAAAACTCAAATGTTAAATCCTAACTGATGAGCGATATTTAAGAAAAGATATTGCATCATCAGGAAATCACCATGTTTACCCGTTCACAAACAGTTTGTGAACAGTTTGTTGGTAAGGTCGATAGATTAACTTGACCGAATAACTGAAACATCAATGAAACATTCTCATATGTAACACATGTCGATCCTTTGACGATGTCATTGGCAAAAGAATATTAAGAATAGACAAGATGTATACGTATCAATAACATTTTGATTGAGAAGCGGTTCAGATGACCGGGCAATCGAATAGAATTAAATGGAATGACTTTGCAAATCGAAAGTCAATGAGAATTCGAGAGGATACAAATTCTTATATTTCATTGTCAAAGAGAATTTAAAACGCCAAAGAATTTGAAGTTACGTGACAATTTCAATAGTTCTAAATTGACTTAAGTCGGATGTTAAATCCAAGGACAAAAGTTTAACAATTTGACTTTAAAAGAAACAAAAGAGAAGAAAAATGAAATGATTGATAAAAGTTCATGTGAGATTGAATAAAATTGAAAAAAGATTGAATTGCATTTAAGTTACCTTGGATTTGACTGGCATGTAAATCCATCGTGATAATATGATCGGCCCCAGCAACGGATAAGATATTAGCCACAAGTTTAGCTGTAATTGGTGCTCTTGATTTGTCTTTCTTGTCTTGTCGAGCGTATGGAAAGCATGGAATAACAGCTGTAACTCGTGCAGCTGATGCTATTTTACAAGCATTGATCATAATCAATAGTTCCATCAAGTGATCATTTACTTCGCGACATCCTGATTGAATGATGTAAACATCTTCTCCACGCACAGATTCACCAATTTCAACGCTTCAATGTATTCAAGTATTGAGTGGGTTGACATAAAGAACAAGACAAAAAGTCACATGAGACATGAGAAACGAGACACGAGATAGACATCATGAGTAAAATTACCAATATGGCAATATGGCAATTGATGATAATGATGATCATCCTAGAACTTACCTTGTTTCTCGATTTGCGAATTTTTTCAGAACTGCATGACTTACTGGAATACCTAAAATAGAAAATAAACGAAAGTACACGATTAATTATTGATAGATCACTTGACTTCCCTTTGACAGTCGACATCTTGTTACAATTACACCGAAAGAACACCAAGAACATCAAGACACCCAGGACAAACATACCCGACAAAATACATTGGACATTTACAAAACATGACCCAAAGTAAAGTTACTTTTGTCAGTACCGATCTGCTTTAGATGTTTGATAAGTGTTTACTGTCAATCATCCAACAAAAACACTCAAATAAATCGAACCTGATGGAAAAAAATACTCCTCAATCTTCATGTGTTTCACTTAAATTTTGCCTTTCAATGGATCATGTAAACACTTGAATTATACAAGAGGAAGGAATAAATATTCAATGAACACTTGATTTCATCAAAATTAACTTGAAAAACAAATGAACAAATTGCAAGTGTTTTTGTAACAAAAAAAAAGTGTCCTTGTAAAAGTATCAAAGTTTGGCAACAAATGTAAAGAGTGGAAAAATCGATTTTAATTAAAGTAATTAAAGTATATGGATTAACTTACCTAATCTTTCACAAATTTGTCCAGCTAATTGTGGATGAGAAGAACCAGAAAATACTCGAATGTTGGGCATTTTAATTATATTATTTGGTTGTTTGTAAAATTTACCACGTGTTTTATTTAGATGCCAAAAGGTAAATCTATTACGATCAGATGGTTGATTTAGAATCAAATTATTTGTTGAACAAATTAATTTATGTGATGTCGATTGATTGTCAGTGACCAAGTCAGGACTGTTGGTTAAAGTTTCTCGGTTAATTTGAACCTTTTGACCTTTACCTTGGCCAGACATACAATTATCTATAGTTGATTGTAGAGAATTAATTTTGTTGACTTGGAAATCAGTTAGCTGATTGTACACTTCTGAGAACTTCACTTGGTTGAGAGTTGATGACGATGATGATGGCGAAACTTTTGCACTTACACAGAGTGAGAGAACAATTGATAGAACAAAGGATAGACTGAAGAAATAACACGGGTAACCAATGGAATTTGGGCCAATGTATTAAAATGTTACTTGTTCACCCAAGGAAGGTCTGAAGCAAATTAATCGTTAAACTGGATTATCGTGCTTTGGCGAATAAAGTGTCAAAGTCACATCCAAGTGAGGTAATTGACTCTGCGTGATTCAATTGAAATGACGATATTAGCCACACCTGAACTTGTACCCTCTTGGTGGATGATTTCCTTGCCTCAGTAACATTTTCCATTTATTTTAACACTGTGTGAGACTATGCATGGAAGAGATTACTAAATTCAACATTCAAGGTACACGCTTTTTCCTACGATCAAATTCAACGTCACTCATGTATACACAGACACATAGATTCATGGACTCATATACACATATACTCATATACTCATAGACATGTATATACATCTCTGCCACCAGATATGAAAACATGGTCAATGTTCATGTCCTTGTCCATCCTCTTTTTCACTGTCACTGCTTTCGTCGTCGTCGTCACTTGTGTCATCTCATATCTTTGCACTCTCAGTGAGACATCTCACCAACTTCTACCTACTAACTAATGGATAGACAGTGCACTTAACTCACTAAAATGCTAATTATTACCTTGCTGTAAGGTACAAGTAGTGACAACAATCGTCACTTCAGGTCAATTAGGCTAATTTTGTTAATTGATGCAACGGTGAATAATGACCAGAAGTCAAGTGAACAAACAAATCACTGACCTTATAATCAAATCGATCGAAGGAATGACGACATGTAATCTCATTCAGGTTGAAAGTTACCTTGATGATAATTGACACTATTCTTGTTGCTTTTACAGCTCTCTGCAAAGAAGATTAACATGACACAACAACTGTCACTGGTGGTAAGGACCATCAAGTAGAATATTTTCTCTGTCATTATATGATTTCTGTACTTTCATTGGTGTTGATTTGTTGTTGTTATTGATTATCATATATATTTTTAACATGACCCCCAGGGTGTTGCTATTGTCTCGTCTTGATGTTGGTTCTCTTTTCTCGTTATTCATTTTCCGTCTCTCATCCCTGACATTTTGTTTTCTCTGTTTCTCTCTGTTATTCTGAGAAAAAGAAATGTTGACTGTTCCTCATCATATGAGCACATTAAATTTATCTCATTGTCACATTTTCACATTGTCACATTGTCATAGTTTGCATTGCTTAGTTTCTCATCACTAATCGTTTTCATTTGAATCTGTGACAAATGAAGAAACAGATTGCCTTGCTTTTTGTAACCCTTTGAGTTGCTTTGACAGGGCCATTTATAATGGACAATAATAAAAGTTCGTATCTATATGTGTGTTTAAGTGCATCCAGTTATATACACATGCAAGTACGTGGCCAATGATGGAGACGGCAACCACAAGCAGGGGGTTATCCATTATCAATTGGGTTATTGTAAGTGATCCATGCATGGCGAGTGTTAGCTTGCGATGGTATTCTTGTTAAAGGGCCATTTGTCTCGACAATGTAGATGCCATGTATCCATGTATCCATGTATCCATGTATCCATGTATCTATGTATCTAGTTTCTATAACAACTACAAGGCATCTTCTTCGGGTCTGACACTTTCACTTGGACCACCACGTGCCTTGCTTCAACTAATGAGTCGAATTATTTTAGTTCACTTGAAAAATTGACCAATAATAACAATTTCATCTTTTATCACAACTGACAATGTTATTTTCACACTCCCACACACACACAATCATTCTCACCCATAATCAGATGAAAGACACAAATTGAAATTCATACTGCACAGGTATCGATTTGCATGAAAAGTGTTAATATTCATCTCATTACATATAATATTTATCTTCATTTTTTTCCTTTCCTTGAGGAGATCGCGTGTTTACCAAGAACTTAATTTATCCATAAGTTTAGTCATGAATTTATACCACTATTATGATTTGCTTTAGATGTACCTTGAAAATGACAGATTGAACTGTTCGCTTCAATTACTTTTCATTCAATTGAATCGATTTGATATTATTCACGGTCACTTATATGGATACTGTAGAACTTTTGATACTGAATGCGTGTCCTTTCAAAAAGGACTGGCATTTACATCTGTTGCTATTTCTAACATTTTTCTTCAAAAATTCAGTTAACTTGTCTTACGAATCTTACAGGCTCTTACAAAATTGATCATCCAAGTAGAAAGAACATTTCTCAGCAGAATAAAAATGTTCTTGTAGAAAAATATATAAAAATGAAAAATCATCTTCGCTGTCCATAAAAGCGATCACACGAACGTTTCATTTATTTGTAAATTGTAGAAGAAAAGTAAATGTCGTCCATTGGTAACTCGATCAACTGGTAAGATTGTTAACTCGTTCATATTTCCCAAGGACTGTTAAGGAATTAATTTAATCTTATTGAACTGTCAATCTTTATTTTTATTTTACATTTCATCGTATGTATATGTTTTTACCATTTGTAGTTTTTATTTTTCTTGCCACAATATTCATTCATTCATTCATAAAGATAAAAACATATGAATATAAGGAATAAAAGTTTGCATTTTCATATTACTTCATTTTATTTGATACTATTTAAATTCGCATAAGTTTACAAGTAAATTGCTACAATTTAAGAGCCGAAGAGAGAAAAAAAGGAAAAAGATAAAAACAAGAGAAAAAGTGCCATGTTGTCAGCATAGGCAATCAACTGCACTATTTTCACACAATGAACTTCGAGTTCTACGCGCATCCTCGAGTTCTGTTCTAACTCACTGTTCAGGTCGAGTTAAATGCTGTTCTTTGACGTTCTTTGCTTCTCCTCATCCTCACTGGTAGGTCTACGATAACTTCTTGGATATTTGGCTGTCCCTGTGTAAAAGTACCAGTTCAATGTTAGCTCTCTGTTATTTTCTATTTTTTTCATTTCCATCAAATGATTTCATCTTGTTCAAGTGAATTTCTTCTTGTGCTGTTGCTGCTTGAGACAGATAGAAGATAATATCCTTTCGTCAGTTCAAGTGACCAGTGAAATTTTGTCATCAAAAAAATAAAAACGAAGAATAAAAAGACTGAAAAATTGAACTGTGAGAAGATTTGAACTTGTGAACTTGCCTTTTGTCAGTGAATTGTCATCTAAGTTATCATCTGAGTCATCGAATTTTATCAAATGAAGTTGAACCATTCAGTGTAATGGACTGATATTTGTGTTAACTGTGTATTGAACCCTCATCTCATAGTGATGTGACAAAGAGAGCTGTTCAAACACAAGGATTAACTACGCCTTGTCAGCGTGATAAGTTTCTTCCGTATGTGTCACTTTGTGTTAAATAGTGTGAAAATCGAACTAATTTTTGACCCAAGGACACAAGGAAGAGGAAAAATCGTTTAAAAGAGCCATCAATTCATTCAACTGAATCCATTGGGTGAGCCTCGTTTTTTTTCTATTTCCTTTTGGTTACTTTCTTTAGTATATTTGTCCAATTGTGTTGCTTTCTTGTGACCGGCATTCATACTCAGTTGACTCATTTGAGTCATCAATAAAAGCTCTCAGTTGGTGGTGAGTTAACTTTTTCTTCACTTTGGACCTTTCGAAGGCCAATATATTGCCGACTGAGCGACCTAAGTAATGTTAAGTTTACTTTTGCTTGAGCAACAATGTCGACGATGAATTACAACGACCAAACATCCATCAGTACTACCCGAATGAACCCAATCTTATGCCTTTGTGATGTTGTATTCTTTTATTCTTTTTTACTTTTTTTTTCTTCTTTATTTTTTCACTCCCTGTTTGCCTATGAACTCTTCTTACTTCTTTTTATTCAATTATGTAACTTGTAACTTGAATGTTGCTTGCATATATTTTATTTTTAGTTGAAGTTGATTATTTCACCCGTTTTTTTTCTCTCCTCATTCACTCTCTTCTCTTTGTTCCTTGTGAACCATCCATTTGTTCACTCTGACATACCAAGACATTTAGGTTGATTAATTAAATTTCCTTCTCCTTTATACTCAGGTCTACATTTGCCAACATTTGTAATATAATTTACAAGTTGAAGTCTTTAAGAAGAAGAAGAAAAATACTTCGTCATCCTTCGTCCAAATGTTACTTTCAATGGTAATCTTTACTCGAGCATTACTTTAAATTCAATTGGATCAAAATACATACAAATTGTTCATTAAATTGACACATTGTTACATTGATAAAATTTTCATCATCATCATCAAATCTCTCTTTCTTTGCCTCAATTTCAACAAACACCTTAAAACTGAAACTAAGACTTTCAAATAAAAGTATAAAGAATAATCGAATTGCTTTCAATCGAAGCAATCAAGTGAATTGAATAAACAAATTACTTTATATAGAAGAATAAGAATAATCAACATCGAATAGAATTCATCTGAAAAAATTATTAATTGACAATGAATTATATATTTAAATTGATCCTTGAAAACATGTCAGTTTCTCTTGGTTATGTAATTCTTTTTTTCATTGGTGCTCCAGCCAATTTTCTTGTCATGTACAAATTGCTCCATGGAAAATGTTATAGACGTTCACGATATCATTTCTTACTATTGAATTTATCTTTAGCAGATTCAATGGTTGTTTTTATCATGATACCTGTTGAGATTGGATGGTTATACACTAATGCGTGGCTTGCAGGTAACATGGCATGTAAATTGATTAAATTTTTCGTCGCCTTTGGTCCATATTCATCATCCTTGTTACTTATTTGCTTGAGTGTCGATCGATATTATGCTGTAGCTCGACCTTTTTCATATGCATTTCTTGATCGACAAATAAATATCCTTCTCACCATAATATGGTCGGTTAGTTTCATCATCTCAGTTCCACAGGTGAGTAAATATATCATATTATTTCGTGTACTTTTTTTTTCTTCTTTTTCTTTCCTTTCTATCGAATTTGTTCTACCCTTTCAATCAATTATGATAATCTTACTGCCAAGTGCCTTGTACAGTAAAGTTAAGGACGACAAAGATGAGTTGTCTTCATCTTGCAAAGAATCCCTCAAGTGCACGAAAATATCCTTTCCTTACCTGTTGTTGGAATAACATCAAGTCACCTGTACGTAATTTGAGTTGTATTGACTGGTGTCAATTTCATTGCATCCTGTTTTATCTTTACAGTTGTCCACAGCAACTGCGACTGAGTGCAAGTGTTTTATTCTTTCTTTCTTTAGTTCTTTCTTTAGTTCTCACAAGATTCCTTAGAACGTATCCCTAGAAATTGTGTGTCGTGTCAATCGAAAATTCTTTCTTTCATTTTTATTTTCATTCTTTACCTTTCTCTTTTTCACCATTTGTAGTGTATTTTGATCATCTCCTTTATATTTATTCAATACTCACTGGATAATACTTACTATTGTAGTTGACATGTATGATCATTAACTTTCATTGCTTAATTTACCTTGAAGCAAGTTTATCGATTTACTTGTTGTTGCTTTTTTTACCTTTGATCGATTGTAATATCGTCTTTCATCTTTAATCGCTTCAACCTTTTCATTCCTTGTGTCCTTCAAGTAAAATACTTCTGCCTCAAAATAAGTCCAGATTAACGCATTTACAGGAAAATTTTTTGACTCAGTAGATCAAAAAAGGATTTTCTCTCAAAGCTTGAATTTAAAGTAACGATTGACGAAGAAGTTCTTTTTTTATCAATTTCAAATTCAACTTAGAAAAGAAAACTCATATAAATTTAGAAACATTATTTACACAATCTACTGGATTTGACCTGTACTTGAGTTGACCGATAATTAAATTGCAACCAATGTAGATGATGATGGTTTTCTTTTTTTCCTTCTAATTTGTTGAATTGATAGTTTATTTGCTCTTAAGGAGACAATTTTATTCAAATTTTACTTTGAATTAATATGAGTTAACATGTAAATCATGCTTGAGGACAGGGCAACTTGTTTGACCTCATTAAAATTAACCAAAAGGTTACTCAATGATTAAACGGATGGATCTTTGGTCCCAATTAACAAGGACGTGACTGTAATTTGATCAATGGAGAAAAAAAGTGAAGAAAAGTTCATTCGAAGTAAAAATTCTTTATACTTGGAAATGGTAAAACTTTCATGACTTTTTGAGAGAAAAAAAACCAACAATTCAGCAAGAATTGACAATTGACTGAGTGTGAAGAATGTTCTAGTTGTAAATTCTTTTGATTCGACCGATCAATCAATATTTTTATATCTTTTTCCTCACTTAACTTTATGTGGTATGACTCATTTATATTTGTGTAATTTGTTCTTTCTTCTCATTTACATTTACAGGCAATTATATTCTCAGTGAAAGAACATCCCGAACGTCCTGGATTCTTTCAATGTGTTGATTTTGATTTTTTTCCTGAAAAATGGTTGGAACAAACATATACCATTTCATCTTTACTATTTTTATACTTTTTACCCTTAATCTTCATCATATTTTGCTACAGTGCAATAAGTTGCATCATAATCAAACGAAGTCGAATTGAAGATGAAAAATCAATTGCTTATAAAGGTAAGTTTATAATTTTTCATCTGTATCAATGTTAATTCATCACAATTTACTTTGAATGCATTTCAATTATCAAGTGAAAGAAATTATCTTGACGACTGTTTCCGACTTCACAAATAACTAACTGTTTCACCATCATTAATCTTCAAGTGAACATTCAATGGTTTTTCTCTAATGTTGAGTAGAAGATTAGTTGCAATCGATCATTTGTATTCATTCGCAGATCCTAATTTTACCGATTATTGTAGCAACTTGAATGACTTGATGAGCCATTTAAACTGAGTGACAAATGCATTAACTGTAAACTTGTTGTATCAGCATAACATTCATAAATATAAAAGTGTTAAAAGGAAAAGGTTGATCGATTGTTTACCCTTTCTGACACATGCTTGGTCCAAGAGCAGACACTTGACGACTTTATGTGAGTGGGTGAAATGGTGAATTCACACAAGAAAATGCACAAAGATATGTTTGTTTTGCAGTTAAAAGCTTCTTTTTCTAATAACATCAACGTTGTTGTTGTGTCTTTTCCTGCCTTGGGTCGATTTGAAGTGAAAGATGTCTGCGACACAATTAACAAGTGATGACACTTGAGACAGAGATTTCCTGTCAATCTTATTTTTTTTTCATTCTTTTTCTTTTTTCCACCTTTTATTGATTTATCCTTTTGCCATCTTTCATTTTGAGAAGAGAGG
Source organism: Hemileia vastatrix (assembly GCA_030280995.1). Taxonomy (NCBI): domain Eukaryota; kingdom Fungi; phylum Basidiomycota; class Pucciniomycetes; order Pucciniales; family Zaghouaniaceae; genus Hemileia; species Hemileia vastatrix. The sequence continues at coordinate 114,642 of JASXTE010000031.1, forward strand.
AAAATGTTATTCTTTCGAATTATTTGAATAATTTATATGGTGAACAAAAAAACTGTCCGTGGTAATATTTTTCATCAGGTACATTCTTTTTTCAAATGGAAAAGTTTAGTTTATCAGTTCGTAAAAGAAAACTTTTGCTGGTTAAAACTACATTTTGTTGTATATTATCAAGTAATTTATTTTTTTTGCTTCGTCAGAAAACGAAACAACCCACGCAATTCGTGGAAGTTTAACCAACGTCATCGAAATGGAAGATTTAGTCATGGATAAAGGTTCTGGGCAAGAAGTTAACGATACAGTTGATGGTGAATTACTTAACGGAGGTGGTCAATTAAATGGATCAGATAATTGTAATCAAGGAATTACTTTAAAAGAATCAAGAGGTAATATAGATTATTCCAATTTAGCTACATCTGGTAGTAATAGCAGTTGTTGTAATTTGGCAAATAATGTTATGGAATTATTAAATGAACCATCTGAATCACCTGTAATCGCTCAAATAACTGTCAATCCACTTGAATGTCAAATAAAATGTTTAGATGATGAATCGATGGATAAACTAGCAAATGGTAGTTGCAAAGTCATTGAAAATCCTCATCAACGCATTGCAACATCACACAATTGTAGTTCATATTCATCATCGCCATCGGTCAGTTCGTCTATCGAAGTTCCATCTGCTACATCATCACCAGTTAATGATAATCTTGATGTATTGGTCAACCATCAAGGTCCTAGTTATATAGTTAATAGTGTTGCATGTTCATCCATCAACACTAAAGTCAAATTTAATACCAATGGACATATTGATAATTTGTCTCACAACTCTACATTAAACTGCTTCAAGAATAATATTTCACCAATGGAATCACCTTCATCACTCATCACTCATCATGACAAGTGTAAGTCACGATTAAATTCATCCAATGATGTCCATACAGATATTGTACAAAATATCAGTAGTGAACAAATAAATTCCAAGTCAACAGAACCACCCATTCGACTGACAGTTCAAGTTAATGATTGTCACTCGAATAAAGCCAATCAAGGTAATATCAATAACTCGCCATCCATTGACCAGGATAAACAGTTGACCGCAAGCAGTTCCAAGGTCACGTCTAAAAGTAACAAAAATTGTATCCAAGTTACCGCTGCTAACTGTTCAACTAATGAAAAAAGAAGTTCTAGTCGTCAATTGTGCCAAGATCGTGTGATGATTCGTAAAAATTCTATCAAAAGACGAATCCTCAATCAAACATTGATCATAATAATAACCTTCATCATTTGTTGGACACCGTATGTCGTGATAGCCATGTGGTTTCAGGTTGATCAACGAGCAGCTCAGTTGTTTGGCCTATCGACGGACTATCTTTTCATGTTTGCTGTCTCCAATTCGGTGGTCAATCCTTACATCTACGGTAAATTCCTTTTCAAGTGATCCCGGGTGCTTAAATTGATATGCTGACTCGATGACTCGCTGACTCGATGAACCGATGAACCGATGACTCGATTATTCGATGACTCACCTACAAATGACAAGTTGATCTCACTCACACGATGACACTTCACCCCGGAGATGGTTTCATCATTGACATCGTTTTTATATATCCAACAACATTGGCGAGGTGAAGGTCTTACCAGTTAACTTTGTCAATTAAAGAGATAACTCAATGCAATTTCTAATTGGCTGAACAATTTCAAGCTAATCTAATGAACAAAGAAATGACACTTGTCTTGTGTCTTGTGCTTGATTGTGTCAAATTAAATTATTTCTTCGTTGAAAGAGATACTTTGTGTCCTTTAATTTGTCAACTGTTAATGAGATGATTTCGCTGAGTGGGCATTTAATTCAGTCAGGAATTCCAGAAGATCTTGGTGATGTGGCTCAATGTTTGCTGGTGAATCTGCTTAGACTAATGAAGTCATTATTAATGTGTCATTGCATCGAGTGTGACCAAAGACCTAAATGTAATCACTGATAAGGGTCAAAATCGATGAAAGTTCTACCATTGGTAACATTAAAGATACACACAAGATTGACTGTTGTACTATAAGATGTTGTAAAATTGTTTTGTTGTACTTTATTTCGTTTCGGTTAGTCGAACTTTGCTCTTTTCAGATGGTGAATTTGCCCTGCTTTTTGGAGATAAGCTATACAAATAGACAAGAACAAAGTAAAATCCTTCTTACAACTGACAAAATGGGTTCTCATGTCAAAGTGTTGTATCTTATCATCCGATGCATCATAAATAAGTTCAAGGATGAATCTGTCAACCACAAGGAGGGCCAAAAGTCCCTTAAGTGAATGTCTTTGCAGTACATTTTGTGTCATCGGCATGAATGTGAAGCAACAAATGTATATGCGTTAAAATAAAAACCATGTAAGAATCACCAGGCAAGTTCATCAAGTTGCCGTTAACTTAGTGATTCTAGGATAAAATGGTTACAATGGGTACGATGGTAGATGAAAAGGATAGAAGAGGATAGAGAAGAAGACAGAACAAGCTAGAACACAGGATCAAATGAAACAGGCGAATGAGGGAAATGAGATTTCAGTTGTGCACACAACAACAGACAATCGAAACAACATTCACATTTTTCCCCTTTTATTTTTCCCTTTTTCCTTGTCTTTTATCTGTTTGTGTGATTTTGAACACTCACACTAGAACAAAATAAAGATGTTCTCATCAACATCTGTAGTGGGCGTAGGGATACACGGCAGTGAAAGTCAGAAAACACAAGAATTCTAGAGACAAACTCACAAACTCACAAACTCACAAGCATGTCCAATTGAGCTGGTGCAATTGAATAATTTATTTAGACAACATCCAAATGGCAGAGATGGGAATAAATAGACAACAGAAATTTATTTATACCTCAAGGTAATAAAGTCCATCGGTTCAACCTCATGACTTTCATTGATGAAACAAAAAGACATTACAATTCGTTCAAACAATTGTTGTCAATTAAAAATTAAAATTACTCTATCAGTCGATTGATATATAAATGGGCGAAGAGGATGATTTGGATGATTTGGATGATGAATAAAATGAATTAAATGACTTGAATGACTTTGTAATTGTCTAACTTTCTTTCTCTTCATCAAATTCGACATCAGGTGGCAAATTATACCAAGAGAGAGAGAGAGTGAAAGACAATAAGAGAGACAAAAGGGAATCAGTTAAATTACAACTAAATGTCCATCGAATTATCTTTATGTGGATATTTTTTGTCTGCTTTGTTCAGTGCGTTGAGATTAACTTTTATGTCAGAAGTAATTTGCGGTTTACACCGATTTGTTTGTTCAACCGAATGAGGTGCACATATTGACTCATTACTCAGTTGGGACTCTTGTGATGAAACACTGGTCGATGGAATCAACAATGAATAAGTACTGTTGCTTACAGCTTTGTTGGACATGTTGGATGTTCTTTTACGGCTGGTCAGAGTATTTTTAAATAAACGACGACGAGCATACAAATCAGCCGAATTGCTCAATTTACGTGGTAAGTTATCATGTTGACCATTCAATCGATCAGATGTACAATGAATATAACTGGTAGAGGTGACTGCAATCGAGTGATTTCGTGTTCGATACATCGAAGTACTTTCAAAAGGTGATATTGAATTAGAATTTTTCCTTGAACCATCGTTACTTAATTCATCCAAGTTACATGAATTACTATCGATAGATGTTCTGTTGTCAGTTGATTGACTGGAAGTTGAACCCATCAGATAAATTAGTTTATTTGATGATTTATTTCTACCACTATTGATGTTTCCATTTCCTGATAAGACGTTGCTGAAAAATTTGCCAAATTTACTAGACACAAAGGAATTACTGGTAAATTCTTTCTCTTGGTTGTCTTGGTTTTTTTCTTCCAACATACTCATTTTGTCAACGCATTGTGCTACATTTTCAACTTTATTAGTTTCATCCAACGAACCAGTCAAATGGTTGGAGCAAATAGTTTCATAAGTCAGACATTTCGACCGTTGGTCAGACAATGGACAACTTGTGTCCTTTATTTTTGACGATTCATTTGGGGCCAAAGTATTAAGTTCAAGATGATTTTTTCTCCGTAACTTACTTGTTGGACAATTTGTTTCTTCTAAATTTGAAACATTATAATCATTTTTTCCTTTACTTTGGTGAAAATGTGAAATATGTCTTTGACTATTATCATTGTTAAGATGACCAGGGAGTGAATCGATTTGTGATGTAGATTCATTTGGTGAGTTGGTGTCAGTTGACTCATTTAGATGTAGAACAGAATGTCTTCGAAAAGAATCATTAGTACTGTGTGAAGTTCGAGATGACGGAATAAGTTTACCTTGAGAATTGACACTTGAATCAGACTGATGAATTTTATCTTCTATTTCATTTTCGTCATCATCAGAACTAGAAGACCTACCGATGAAAGCGAGACAATTGTATGCTTCATTTGGGTATGTATTTGTCGAAATGAATGGTTCGTCAGAAGGAGAACTTTTGACATTTATCAGGTTGTAAGAAGGAATAGTTAAGGACATAGATTGACCTGAATAATGTCCAGTACAATTGATGGTAGTTGCACCACCATTTGTTGTTGTTGTACATGATGAGGGTGACCTTGATAATTGTGCATTTTTTTTGTGAGAGGATTCTTCGAATGTTTCTCCTTTTTTGTGAGAATGAAAGAAGGTTTCTTTGAAAGAAATTACCAAACATCGAAAATGTTTATATAGACGATGATGTAATTCGGTAGGAGCTGCCAACGTGTAAATGACTGGATTAAGGGCTGAGTTAATTGGTAACACGAAGACCACAAGCCAAGCATTAAGTGTTGCTGTGTGTGAAAGATCAACCAGATCAGTGACAAAGTTAAGTATAAGAGAGTAATTTACACTTATTTGCAAAAGACGAGAAAAGAGAAAGTTGATCCTTAACTTAGTTTCAAACTTAGGTGGTGGTAACAATGAAGCTTCATCAATTTGTTAGGATCCAAGTTACCAGAGTATTTGACTAAGAGGTAATTATTTACTCCTCACACTTCGATCAAAGGAAAAGTCAACAAATATGTTCGAAGGAAAGTGAGAGAAAAGGAAAGAAAAGAGAACAGTCCACTTAACTGGCCGCCATGCCAAGTACACTGTACATGCAGAACGAGATGACACTCTATGGTCCAATGTGAATTGAACAGAACCTAACATAACAGAGTACAACACAATAGAATAGAACAGAGAGGTGAATTCGCACAAGAACAACAAAAGAGTGGACATTTTTTCCATCCAATTAATCATCGATAGCGACGGACACAATCATGTAAAATTGACGAGAGCAAAGTATGTTTTCTCTCTCTCTCTATCTTTCACTTTTTCTCCCTCTTTTTCTCTTTGCCTCTTTCACTTTTTCCCTCTTTCTCTGTATGATGTGTAATGGAAGTTCCTTTTGACCAGCCGATGTGAATTCAACAAATGGAATGATCTTTTGTATCCTTTCACTCATGAGGAATCAACTTGTGCTAGAACATCAATTCAATCGACCGAGCAGCAATCATTCCCAGTGAAAAAGGTCGACACAGAAGTAACCGGAGATGCATATTGATTGTTCAGCCTGTTAGAGCGTTTTTTGTGCTGCCTATTGTCTTTATTCACAAGCAAACAAAAGTTCTCATCATTCATCAGGGAAAAAGCAAAAGCTTCAAGTAAATAATCGATTTGAAACATAACTCCTCAAGTGATTTCAAGTGCATGACAAGAAAGCAAGTATAAATAAAGAAAGTATACATAACATTGATCTACAAGTTGTTCAATTTGCATTAAAGAACAAAGAAGAAAATTAACTTTACCAGAACACTTGATGTTGATAATATAAAAATTCAAATTGTACTTTGAAGTTAAAAGAAGATGACTCTTTATCAACAAAATTACAAGAAGCTGGTCGTTGTGATGAAGATGAAAAAATAACTTTAATCCACAAATAACAAGAGTACTTACGGCTAATTGTGATAGATGTGAAGGCGATTAGTTTGATTGTAGCAATGGGCAACCAACACAGGCAATCTGTGGCAACAATTGCAAAAAAACGAAATGCAAGTATAGCATCTTCTCGTTGTTTCTTTTCACTGGGTAAAGCAGGTCGAGCATATTTTCGATCAGATTTAATGACACTGAACATTCTCCAGTAGAGTACGGCGATGAAAATTACTGCAGTTAAGTTTATTCCAATGATAACAAAGGCAGAATATTGCCATCCTAAGTTGAAAGGTTCATTTATATGAAGAGGAAAACAAAGACCAGATGATGAACCATAGTATGAACCATCACCTTTCCAGTAAATAAGTGGAAATGTCGCCAAAACAATCGATATAATCCATGTGAGAACTAAGTTTACTTTAGCACTTGATGCAGTAACTACTCGAAATTCAGCTGTAATACACTTGTAACGTTCAATGGTAATCAAAAGTAAAACTAGAACAGAAAGTTCTGATGATAACATAGCTAATACACCACAAAAAGAACATTGCCATGATCGAGTCCAATCAAATGCGTAAACTTGATATTTATCCTTGTACACTTTATCGTAAGTGGCGATGGTCAGCAGGTAAACTCCCATCAAGAAATCGGACACTGAGTGATGAAAAAGCACAATTACCACAAAGGAATAAATGAATAAAGAAAAAAAATGATGATGAATCAACTGATATCACTGATCAGCGGGAAATAATTGGAATTTACGATATTGCATTTAAGGCTAAAGTAATGATATAGTTAGAAAAGATAAGCTGAGAAGATAAAAAGATTTGTCCGCTCAAGGGAATGGGAAACAATTGAGCTGCGTCAAATGTTGTTTAGATCTGTTGTTTAGATCTTTCAGGGTGATAAAGGTAAAGAGTTATAAGGTCAATTTCCCCTAGCAAAGACTCACCGGATAAGTTTTGTACAAAGAGGGATAGAACTTCGTCTTCTTTTGATGAAATTGAACGCCAAATGATGACCAGCAAGTTACCAGTACAGGTGAACAGAGCAACTGCCCAAACTGAATTTCTAAGAATAGGATGAACTAGAAGACGTTCGATAGAAGACAAACCATCCGAAAAAGGTCGACATAAACGAATATGTGGAACGTACATACAATATCGAAAGCGAGAAAAGTATCTGAGTTTTCAAAAGCAAATAGAAGAACAAAGAAAATCTTTGAATTACAATCATCATACACTCACACAAGTTTATCCTCATGAATAAAGTATTCAACAAAAGAAATAAATAAAGAAATAAAGAAAAGAATCACTAAATCAAGAAAACTTTCAATATTTTATACAAATGTGATATTGAGTGAACTATTCAAATACAATGTAGACGATAACAAAAGAATAACAGATCAAAACGTAATGAGACAACTGACTGATTTATCATGATGAAGTTCAATCGACTAACGACTAACGATTCAAACCTGTTTGAGTCTGTCAAAGAATAATTCATAAGATTTTATTTCTTCTTCATTGATTCTATCATGTTTGGTCAAGGAATCGATTGATTCTTGGGCATTCCATAATCAATCGAATTAATACCCTACAGTCAAAGGAAAAAGAGTCACACAGTCACAATTCAAGAACAAAAAAAGAAGAAGAAGAAGAAGAGAACGTGAAAGAGTTATTCCATTTCTGTACTTTGTAATGCTCAGTAAGTTGCGAGTCTTGTACTCGTTAAATTGAGTGGCAAACGTGCCACTCGAAATAATATTAGATTATCGTATTATTCACTTTCAACTGAAAGGACAAAATAATCCCCTTGAGATGAATCGATGAGAATTTTTCACTTTTTTCCTAATGCTTTGCAAGTTAAAACTCCGAACAAAAAAGTGGTTTTGCTCTTTCAAGTCTTACTCGAGTGAAAAAAACTGTTCTGTAAAAAATCAATAGTATAAATCGCCCTTTACTTGTCAAAGACAAAGTCAAGAGGGCTTCATTTATCTCGCCTTCTATAAACTTTGAATGTAAAGTAAATATACTATGTCAAATTAGGACAAATTAACCAAGTGAAAGGAATAAAGACAACTCCATTGGACTTTTGTTAAGGGTAAAAAAAGATGGATGAATTGATTCACTGAATCTAGAATATTCTAACCAGAATCTGAGCTTTGAATTTGGTGATGACATGTGATATATGATACACGATACACGATAAACTTACAAGTGAGTGAGGTCATGTTCAAACGTGAACATCTTAATATTGATGTTTCGTATTTCAGCACCGGTCAAGTTAAGCGATTTCAATGATCTCAGAGGCCAGAACAAAGTGGTTGGAAGTTCTTTAATTGAGTTTTGATCCAGCGACCTGAAGGTCATTAGTAAATAAAAAAAATATATAGTATGAGTGAAGGAATTTCCCTCAATATCCATTACAACTGATTCAGTCAAGTTGATTTGTAAAATCAATTAAAGAAACAAGTTGTTAAAAGGAAAAAGATATTTACAGTTTGGACAAGTTGGACAATCCAGCAAATGCTTGAGCGTCAATTTGATGGATCAAATTGTGAGATAAATCCAGTTCCATGATTTGAGAATTATTGTTAAAACAATTAGCTGGCACTCTTTCAAGACGATTTCTCTTGAAGGTTAGAATTTTCAGCGATGACAGATATTGAAATGGTGAACCACGATCACAATTCAAATCGCTCAGAACATTTTGCTCTAAATCACTGAAATAACATTAATAGGATTTAATTGTGGTTTGGTAAAGTAGGTGATAAGAAAAACCTTAAGCAACATTTCGCGCACATGTCATGAAAGTCATGAAAGAAGGACATTGGCACTTGTTTCAGAGCCTCAGACAAGAAGGAATCGTCGAATGGACAAATTCGAACTTGCAGTCTCCATCTGGTGAAATGGTTTAATACTCACATCCATTCCAGTTTAACCAAGGACGGGAACTGAGTTAAACTGGATAAACTGTTGTATGAAAGATCCCTGTGAAGGTTGAAAAACATCATTTGAATCAATTGTAAATTTAAATTTAAATTCAGTTCTTTCAACAAAAATAGTTCTAGTGAATTTGATTCACAGCAGGGTTCTGATTTGATGTTGAAAACAAGTAAAATTGGTGCCGGTGAATTATACTCACACAAGTATCAATTGAGGTGTGAAGCGTAGTGAAGAAAAGTCAATCATTTGTAATTTATTGAATTGAAGGTATAGTCTTTTAAGGCTATGTAAACCATCGAATGCGTTTACATCGATATAACTGATCGAATTGTTGCCAAGGTATCTGAACAAATAGACAAATGATTTATAATTAGTATCTTTGATGATTAAACTTTGCAGCACACACACACACGTTGGTTGAATTTTCATGACATTTCGATCAGATGGTCATCATAAGTACCATATGGTCAGGCAAAAAAATGAAGGTCAAGATACAAGATGTATACAAATTGAGAGACGCAAATAGAGAAAGGAAATTGATAGAGGAAGTGGAAATGGACAGACACTCAGAGCAAGAGTTTCGATTGTACTTACAGTCTTTTGACGAGAGTCAAATTGCTGAAAGTTCCAGCTGCAAGATGGGTCAATTTGTTGCTTCTAAGCGACAAGACAGATAATTGAGAGTACTGGTTGATGCCTTGGAGTTCACTTATTTCATTATCATCCAGGTTTCTGTGAAAAAGATGATTATCAAATGGTTGACATGTACTCGATTTGTTAAATTGACGAACTTACAGCATTTTGATGGTAGAAATCATATCGGGTGGCACTTCATTCAATCCCATTCCTCGACAAATGACGCTCGTATTGTGTGAAAAGTCACAAGGATGACAAGTACCACTGGCCACTTCGGAAAAGGCTGTTAATGAGAAGCCAATGAAACAGGTTGTTATCATTGAATGCAATGAAAAACAAAAATAATCAGAAAACACTGCAAGATGAATGCAATATGAACTTACAGCAATTAGATCCTGGATGATGAGGATGTTTGTTAGTGAAAACGGTAACTTTTTCAAAGCTCACCGTAGTGTTGGGAAATATTGTCGGTGATAAAGTGGTCAAATCGTCAGGAGTGAGAGCTCCTTGACCAATGTGTTCATCAGGTGCTATGGAAGAAGCATTCAGTCGATCGTGTGCAATCAAGTAATGGCTGCCCAAGATGGAAGAAACGTCAACTGCAGAAGGAAAAATGCGGAAACAGTTATTCACCAGAATTCATGTCACCAACATTGACACTCTGTGTGACTTACCACAATTTTCTTCGTCTTTCTTATTAGGACAGTCAAAATTTTGATCACATTGCAGTTTCCTATCAATACAGTAGGGTTCATTGGTATCGTATACTTCACATGAAAATTGATGGGCTGGACACTGGATGTCATCAAAATATTTGTCAGGTTGGATGTCTGAAAGATAAATTTCGGTTAGTAGGTTCCTTTTTCCCCATCAAATGTGGCATGTTTCAAGGTCACCACTTAATGAAACACTCTGAAAGACTGAGAGAATGAAAGAATCGAAAGAAATGAAGTCAAGTGAAGACTCCCTTGAATATGTGACGATGCAGACAAATCGTTGCAATTTAGAGCTAATTTGATGTTGAAATTGCTTAGAGACCGCAGAAGTCACTTTGACAGCGATCGTATAAATTTTTTTTCTATAAATTCAATTCACGTGTAGTCAATAAAAGTCGATTTGATTTCAAAGTTTATAAATACATTTGTTATGCTTATTGTGCCGTGTTTAAGCGGAAGTTGAAAATGTAAAAAAGCTGTTGTCAATCAAATGTACAGATACATGTACCATGAGTACATGTAAAATCTGTTCATCGAGTTGTACAGGCTCATTAAAGTCCGATAAGTGCATGGAATGAGAATCTTAAGAGAAGTCTGGTAAAAGGACAAAATACCAAAAAGCCATGAGACCAGAGGATAATAGACAATTTAAAGCATTTGTTCTCCAGCTTAATGCCTTTTCCATGCAACTCATCGAGTTTACAGTACAGTTCTGCTCATGTTCTAAGCTGATGGTTTGCCGAGTGACGGCAAAAACTCACAAAAATCCGTCAAAATTGACATTCAGCAAGGGAAAGAGTTACAAAGTTACAAAGTTGCAGGGTTAGACATGACATTTGACTTTTTAAAATCAAATGAAAAGCTGCCTTGGAGTCTTCATGTGGCATTTTAGTTCATCTGGGTCCTCAGTATTAGTGATTTTTCAACAGCAACATCTGAGCCGATGGTCTTTTTCCCCTGTTTGGACATAATTGAAGTTGGATCTGTCTATTGGCAATTCAAGGCATCCTTTCATGACTGTTCTTTCACTCTTTCACTCTTTCACTCTCTTCAACTCGATCTCTCACGATGCGGGTTCCATCGACAAACAAGGAAACATGAGATACATGTGTACTTGACTTTTTTTTCGTGCCAAACTAATGATCACAGTGATATTGAGTTCATTGCTTTTTTTGTGGTAAAAGATGTGCACAACACTTTTTCATTTGCTGAGATATTTTATTTGTTGATCAGGAAAATGTAGGTCGACCAACTCATTTGTATACCCAGATGACTCGGGAACAATGGTCAATATGTAGTTGACAACCGATGGGCCGATGGACCAATAGATGAACTCTCGGCCCAGATGGCTCAACACACTCGAGTGATAAAGAACATCTACAACATATAAAACATCTGAAAACATCCAAAACAAGTAGAACAGCCATAAAAACAACCCAACACAAAACAAGGACACCATCACATGGACAAAAATTACTGGTCATTGATCATCTCAAATGTTCTCTCATGGTGACCTCTTACACGAATGACCGAAAAGTTTAGTCTGAGAACTTATTGAACAACCTGAATGAGTCAATTGGTAACTGATCCTGTGTAAACCAGCAGGTTTGATTACATCAGTGATTGACGAGTTATTCAAAGAGTGAGAGTGACAAAGTTGACAATCTTCTTGAATTTCAACTGTTGACATAACTAAACTGCTTGCTTTCAAAGGTCATCCAATGGTCAATAACTTTTGCCACCGTCTTGAGGCAGCTGCAAATGTCTGCCATTGTTGAGTCTGTTCTGAACAGTTGTGAACAGTGAACTCCAAGTCAGTTGAATTCGATGACCCTCATTCCTATCATCCTCATCTGTACATCTCTGTATACATCAGTACATCTGAACATCTCTCCATGTATATCGCTACATCGACAATCTGAATATCCTGCCAAGAGACATGACTGGTAATATTGCAATGTTCCTGTTCTAGATCCAAAGTCGTGTCCGGCAAATGTTACCAATGTAAATGTGCTGGCTGGTGATTACTTATAGGTCACTCTACGACAAAGTGACACAAGATGCAAAAAGAAAAAAAGATGACTGAAGCTCATCACTTCCTCTGGATGAAGGATGAAGGATGAAGAATGAAGCACGAAGGATGAAACTAGGACATGACAATGTTTTCCCCTTTCGCCTGATCCTCTATCGAAATAAGGTCAAACCTCACACTGTCCTTAATGTAAATAACTACAAATCCTTCCTGTTTGTCTCATTCTATTTATTGACAATGCATTGTACTAAGAGTCCGTTGCTTTGCTTTAAATGTGTCACCATCGATTGCACTAATCAACTGATGATACATTCGACTGTGAAGTTGTTTAAAAGTAAAAAAGATTTCATCTTTAATGCTTGAGTCAGGTGATCAAGTGATCAACTACTCAACTACTCATCAAGTCATAAAGTCATCAAGTTTATTATCACTTACCCGCTTCAGGTTTGAGCAGGAGCGCGTCGATTCTGCTGATGTTGTTTACCGTTTCGATGTGTAGTTCTTCCAGATGGGCGTAGATGAGAAAAAGCGGAATGAACAAAAGCAAAAAGGTAAAAAGAACGCCAAAAGCCATGGCACACATCATCGGTGACTTCATCTTCCTTCGTTGATTGGGAATAGATGATTGGTTATTGGTTATTGGTGATTCACCTAAAAGCTTGTCAGTACAGATGAAGTGCAGTTGAAGTCGATCGATTAATTGATCTTACTACCTTCGTGTCAGCCATGTCAGTGTTCAAGTCAAGTCAAAATGATCAGTCGGACAGTGTTGATGAGTAAATTTGCTTCTTGTTGTTTCCTCGGTAGAAGAATGAAAGGGTTCAAATGATGATCATGTAGATGAGTCAGGTTGCACTGAAGGCTGATTCTGTTGAAAGTACATAGAGGTATAACAGTTAGAACGAACTTGCTCGAAATGTGTCAATGTTTATCTTGGCGTTAAAGTGTGAGTGTAACTATGCAAACGTGTATGTCTATGTGTGTGTGTTAGTGTGTATGTGTGTTACTGGTGAGAGTTTAAATTACACTTTTCACACTTCTCTCTTTAGTAATGGACTGCTCACTTGGTTATTTCGTCTCTCTTTTAGCGGTTGCAAGATGGTTAACTGTTATTATTGAGGAAAAAAAGACACTCGCGGTGTAAGCATTGGTGAGACTGTTGATGTTGATACTCATTCAAATCATCTACTGACTTTCACTTGGAAAGACCTTGAAGACTTTTGTTATCACCAATAAGAAACACGATGTCGCCGGATGATGAGGTTTGATGTATGAAAGAATTTGATGAAGAAACATTCATCATTCATTAACTTGCCCGGTGTCAATTGATGATAGTTGTTAGCTTTTTCTTTCTTCTTCAGTTGATTCGAAATTTCGCCTTTTTCTCGTTCTTTTTCAATTGTAGAAATACTCAACAGTGGACATTGCTTCGGGTACAAAGTATCAACTAACTTTTGGTACATTTGGATGGATCTTTTAGTAGTTTGGTCGTCGTCAAGCGCGTCTCACGCTCACCTCACACGCATGTCTCTTCTTCTCCCTCTCCTGGCTCCATCTGTAAAGGCGGCAAATCTCATTTAACAACAAAGCTGTTTCCTTCATCATTTGTACTTTTAACTTCTTATTTTTGACAAAATGACCCAAAACTCTACCGAAGAATATGATCCATCTACACTTCAAGATTATCTAAAAATCTACTATAAAAATCTTTTCCCGTCAAATTTATTCTTCAACTGGTTGTCCTACTCTGATGGAGACAATACTTTATTTGCTCGTAGAGAATTTTCATTTACATTACCCGGTGACATTTTTATTCGTTACAAATCATTTTCTTCAGGTGAAGAATTAACCAAATCATTAGATGCTGATGTACCCATCAAATTTGATATTGGAGCAGTCTTTTCCAATGATCCTAAGTACGCTAAAAAAGCCTTGGATACAACCGTTAAACCTGTCGAACGTGAGCTTGTCTTCGATATTGACATGACTGACTATGATGAAATAAGAAAATGTTGTCAAGGTGCATCTGTGTGCAAAAAATGTTGGAAATTCATGGCTGTGGCAGCTAAAATTCTTGATCGTCGTCTTAGAGAAGATTTTGCCTTTAAACACATCCTTTGGGTTTATTCAGGTCGACGTGGAATCCATTGTTGGGTCTGTGACAAAAGAGCTCGAAAACTAACAAATGATGGTCGAAGTGCCATCGTTAATTATTTAACTCTAATCGACGGAGGTGCTTACAAGTCCAAACGAGTCACTCTACAGCCTAAAACAAATAAACTGCATCCGATGATTCAACGATCTGCCGATATGGCCAGCTCTTATTTCGAAGAGATCATCACTGATCAACAAATTTTAAAGGATAAAGAAGATGTTCAGTCATTTATTAGGCTATTTTCAAACACGCAGGTACAAAGGATACTGAGAGAACACGCTGTGAAAAATGATTTTTGGGCAAAGAAATCAGCTGTGGAAAAGTATAACATCATGAGTGATTTGGCAGCTGCCCATTTTAAAGTGTCTTTTGATTTGGGGTAAATTCTTTGACCAAGAGATAAAGCTTCAGTATTGCTACCCTAGATTGGATGTTAATGTATCAAAGGGCATGAACCATTTGCTTAAGGCACCTTTTTGTGTTCATCCTAAAACTGGACGTATTTGCATTCCATTCGAAGTACAACATGTGGACTCATTTGATCCCGGTCAAGTACCAACAATCAATCAAATTGTCGAAGAAATGTACCAGGATAATAACCAAAATGGAAATGCAGAAGGAAGTACATCTAAATGCGAGAAAACATCTTTAAAAGCAAGCATCAAATTATTTTCAAAGTTCGTTCATGATTTACGAATGGACCGTTTGGCTGAAGCTAAAGAACAATCGGCCAATTCTTTCGAATTTTAGGCCATTGATGACGAATTTGGAACAGATTTGGTATCCATTCTTTTTTCCAACCGAGTGAAACTTGAAAAAGTCACTATCTTCCTCGGAACAGGTGATTCTGCAGTGGATGATGATGAGCTCTGTGGTGTTAGTTTGATTGACTCATTTGTGTTTGGTGTTTCAATTGATGATGGTGTAGCAAATTGTACAAAAGACTCAATTTCTGAAGTAGCCATTGATGATGTTGGCGTGTTCTGAGTTTACGAAGATCTATGGACGCGTAATTCTTCTACCTTTCATAATAACATTACTCAATTCCATCTTTTGTCGGTGTCTTCGTGTTTTGTACTGTTTTTTCTTTATTGGAACAGTTTTCTTCTTAGGGACATTAGGGGAATCCATTCTAATAGATTTTGTATTTTAGGAGAGTTTGACACAAGAGTCAGACGATATGCGTTCGACGCTGAACAAGTATGAAGTGAAGAATGATACTAAGGTTGCAATCTAAACTGCGAGTTGATTTGGTAAGAGAGTAGTACAACAGGTGGCGCATCTATCTAAAGCGGCGAAAAAATTTTTCAAATGAAACAAAGTGAATTGAGTGAAAAATTTGATTTTATTTGTCTTGAAAATTAGATTTATCATTAGTGTTGTTAGTGAAAATTGTCCGTTTGTTAGCTGGAGAGAAATTTTTTTTAATGTATGTGATTGAAAAAGGCAGCAAAAGTTAGAAGAAAGCAAACTTTTAACAATTTAAGTTTGTTTTCTTTTTCCTTGGTAAAGTACATTTTTATTTGTTTTTTGGCACAAGTCGAAGTACTAAATAAATATGAAATCAGCATGTCCATCAGCATGACATGGACAAAGTTCGTATTGTCCTTTTCGTTTCCATGTACCATGACAGTTATTTGATGCAACAGATGCAAAACGAGTTAATTGATCATCAATTCCATGTCCATGACATCGATAACCTAAATGTTTTCTCATGGCAGCTGAAGCACAAGAAACGCAAACATTAGATCCAGTAGTTAATTTATGATTGGCTTGTTGATCACTTGATTCACACCCTTTACGTGCTTTGATTACTTCAAAGATAACACAATATTCATTGGATCGATCGTAACGAGGATCCCGAGGATATCGTGATCGTAAATTGGATCGAATGTCAACGGTAGCATTGTACTGTCGAAGTGTCGAATAACTTGACGGTAAAATTAATGCAGCTTCTGTCAACATGACAGTTGTCACAGTAACCAATTGGATAAATTGATTGATTGTCCATGTTTTGTATGTTTAGGGTGAAGAAGGAAGATTGTCAAGACCAGATGCGTTTGTTGTATCCATCCAAAGGTAAATTTAGTCATCGAATGAACAATCAGCCATCGGCCATCATGCAAGGGAAAACAAGGAAAAAAGGTAAGAAAGATAAAAAGAATGAAATAACAAGATTCAATCAACTATGGTAAATACAGCACAATTAATTCATCGAGGGCAAGAACCCGATGGAAAAAGATTACTCTGAGAATTAAGGGTGATAAATATGTGCATGGAATATGATGCATCGACCAAGTATTACATTAAAAGCAAATGTACACTCGTGTTCAGTCAAGGGAAAAAGGTAACCATTATTTATACATATGAATTTGAAATTCAGTTCAATTCAATTGTACGATGGATGAACTGGATGAACTGGATGAACTAGCTGTTGTTAATTCAATGCACGCAAGTCATAAAGAATTTACAGTTGAAAAGTTAAACTATCTACCAAATGAAAGAACCCGATGGAAAATGAAAGAAACTAACATTACTTATCAGCTAAAGTTTCAGTTGAGGTTAATTTTCTTTCCTTGCTTCATCAAGACAGGGCTGATTTAATTGCACTTTCTTAATTAACAAGCAGAGAGTTGCTTAATTCGTGAGTCAAAGGTAAAAAGGCAAAAGGCAAAAGGTAAGAGGTAAGAAGTAACATGCTGTGGGATAATAGGTTAGGGGCTAAAGATGCTCGTAATTAAAATTGGTAATTTTATGTTGGGTGTAGAGAGAGGGGATAAAGAAAGTGACCATTTGGAGGATACGAGACATAAGAGGGAAAGAGGATGCAGGGAGAAAGAGGAAAGAGAGGGAGATGAGTTGATATGTGGATAGGGACCAACAATAAACAGGGCCATGAGGAAACATTGACGGACTCGACTGTTCATTCATCCTCATCACTTGCACTTTCAGACTTGATACTTGCACCTCGAATCTTTAAGGCTGGTGGGTCCTTCCCATCTTCCTCCTCCTTCTCTCCTCTCTTCTTGTTTCTCTCTAACTCTCCTCCCCTTTTGCTCTTCTTCTTCTCTTCTTCATCTCTTCCTTCGCAATCCACTTCATCTCTACTTTGGTCATCTCTCTTCCTTTGCCTAGAAAAATATAACTCTCACGCTATGGGTTATTCATCACAATTTACCTCAGCCAACATTCAACTGGACACAAGGTTCACTTTGACCTAAAATACAGAGCATGACGATGTTACTGGTCATTGAAGTGGACAAAGAATCGACTGTACAATCAGGCAAAAAAATCAACTACAGTTGACATAAAACATCCATCAAAAGGTAAAATAATGTACAAAAGACAGCAGCAGTTGAATTAAGAGACAAAGGAAAGAGAAAGAAAGAAAAAAAAGTGACCAACCAATCTTAATTCAACCGATCTGTCAGATGAGTGATGTATGATCTTTTCCTTTTGGATGAAACAACCACTGTCATTGCATTTTTCATCGGTGAAAAAAAGAAGGAAGTTTTATTTGAGCAAATAAAAGTTTCACAAACTGTCGAAAATAGCCAATGATTCGTGAACCATTTGACGTTCGAGCTCGACTGAGTAGGCCAAAGTACTGCAATATAATTTTATCAGGTCGTTGCAGTGGTGGATGCAATGTTCAAATTGACTCGTTTTCACTTGCACATTTGGCAAGCAATTTGTTCCCTTGTTAATCGCACAAACTGCAAACTACATTTCAACTGCCTAATTTACGATTGTCAGCTTAAGGTGGTCGTTTATTCGACTGGTCACATTTTTCAATCAACGACACACACACAGTCAAAAAGGTTAATTTTTGCCTCATTAGCCAACAAATTGTTCTTTTAGTCAAATGACATCGTCAAAAAGATATTTTTATGATGTCTCTTCATGTTGCCAACACCTTTGACAGAGAAATGTGTGTGTCTGTGAAAAATTGTGATTGTTCATCATCCTGTAAGTTGGTTCAATTTGATTCGACCCTGATGGACAAAGTGTAAAGAAGGCGTTCTAAGAACAGATGGGAGGATCACTTAACTGATGTAATAGTGATGATGACCAACTTCAAAGGTGAATCAGTTGTTTCCTTCTCACACAAAAGAACAATTTACTCGATGTTGTCCTGATTCTTAGATCGTTCTTAGATCATTCTCTCTTTACTCTTTACTCTTCAATTCTCACATTACTCTGACTCTTCTTATTCTCTTTCGTCTTCGTCTCTTTTACTCTTACTGGTGGTTCAACGGTTGACAGAACCATTAGGACAACCAGTGCATAAACTGTCAAGAAGAGAGAAATAAATTTTCATCTACAAGTAGGAGAAAAAGAAAGAATAAATAGCCGAAAAACAAGTATGTTACCCAAGAGTGAAAAATGTAACCTCGACTCTGTTTGTTCTATCAAATTCGAACAAAATTGATCCACATGGTGGACATAAATATGAAAAAAAAACTCTGCACACTCACTCAGGATAAAGGGAAAAAAAGACATTCAAATGAAATGAGAAAAAAAATAACAACAACAAAACAAAAACCCAACAAAACATGTACTCAACGTCACTTTTACCTTTTACTCGAAACACATATGTTGTTCATGTCATTTTGTTTTATCGCTCATATTGCAATGGAAGGATGTACACAAGTACCAGCAGAATACAGCAAGGAATTTTTTGTTGTTTGTTTCTTTTCTTCCTTCGCCAACTCACGGGCAAAAGGACATTTTTACAAATGCATAACAAATATACAACAGAGAGAAGAAGAAGAAGAAAGAAAAAAACATCTCACGCAACCACTTAAGTAAAAGTGAAACATTTGACTACAAGTTTACAGAAGGGAAAAAATGTTAGCCTAATATTAACAGAGGAAAAAGAAGAGAAAGAAGAGAAAAAAGAATAAAAGGATAACAAATGTGCTCTCGTCCTTGTGCTCAGCTTTCACTGTTCACTGTTGTTGCTGTTGCTGTTGCTGTTGCTGCTTGTGTTGTACTAGTGCAGTCCTGATGAAAGGAAATTTACAAAAAAGAAACTCAAATGTACCTGGTCTTTTATGTGGCCAATGCTTTTGCTTTTTGTATAAAATGTGCTCTTACCCGAGGGAAGAAAATGAAAAACCAGGGGAAACGAAGAAAAAAAAGAGAAAAAAAAAGGTGAAATCGATTTGCTTTTCGTTCTAAACAAGTTCATTGGATGTTCTTTTCTTTTTCTTTCTTCTTTTTGGGAAAAAAATCTCTCTCGCAAATAAGACCACACAGCTTTACACACAGTAGTGGAAAAGTAAAAAGAAAGTTGACTCTTGTTTTTACTTTTGACGCGAAAAAGCAGCTGCTTTGTACTCTCACTTCGTCTCCTACAATTGGAAAGGCGAAGAAGCGAAAGAACTAAAAGAACTGAAAGAACTGAAAGAATTGAAAGAACAGAGGGAATAAGAAAGAGGGAAGAAGAAAAAGAGGACCGAAGTGATTCCCCAGGAAGGAAACTGACTTTCCATTGTTTCTTCCTCTTCTCTCCAGTCGAATCACCAGAGTAAACCAGCTCAGATGTACAAGTGAGAAGGAAGAACTAACAATGAAGAAGAAGGGCAAAGAGAGGGAAAAAAAGTGTGGAAAAAGCGAAAAAAGAAACAAAAGTGAATTTGGAGTCGAGTGAGTATCCAAGTTGATTATTACATGAAACATGGCGGTGTCAATGGATAGTGAGAAATGAAAGCAAAGGCATAACAGGTCACTCGATGATGCCGATCAATCATCGTGTGTCCAGTGACACCGGCGTCTCTGGTCATTCTTCAGAGGTGAACACAAGGACCACCAGTCGAACAGTTGAACCATCAGAGAACAGGCATCAAGAGAGAAGAAGAGAAAGAAGAGAAAGAAGAGAAAGAACTGTGGCCCAATGAAAAGATGAAGGATGACGAGTCAGCCTCAGCCTCAGCCTTCCGTTGAACCTTTCCTTGTGGCCAAATTTCACGGTCCACAAGAACTGGGTTGCCTCTGATAGACGCTTTGGACAATTTGGACAGCTTGGAAAGCTCGATTGGTGAACGTCAACATGAAAAGGATAAGTGACCAAAGAACCCGTCACCGATAGCTGCAAAGTGTGTGTGACACTGACGGCGGTCAATTTGTGACTCACAATGGAAAGAAGAAGAAAAAATATATAAAGTCACAGCAACGATGGCACAAAGACCGCCTTCACTCCATCCTTGTCGCTTTATGAGACTTTGATGAGACACCAGCCAGTGCAAACATTTCTTTGAAGGGGAAAAAAGATACTGCAAACAACACTGCACACAACTGTTAACAGTGAAAGGAGAGAACTTTTTTCCAGACAGAACTTCGAGTGACTGTTTTAACTGTTCTCACTGGCTTGTATTCGTTTCGAATGTTTCTTTCTCCCCTACAGCTAAAAGTGAAAAAAATATCAACCAACACATACCTTTGGTGAAATTGTTCTTCCTTCGCTCACACAGTGCCCATGTAAAATGCATTATAACTTTTTTCTCTGTTTTCTCTGTTTTCTTACCTTCTAAGAGATTACTTTTTCTTTCTTTTCATCTTACGCAAACACACAACTGACTTTGTGGATACACTTGAAAAGTGAACAATTCATCAAAAGACAAAAGAACCGATAAGAAGTGAAGTTTGTATCTTTCAATGACACTGATTCATTTAAAAAAGGGTTGCACAGACTTGACAATTTTACTGATGGACTCAAGCGCATTAGTAAATTGTTTCTTCATTTGTGCAAGTGAAAAGGCAGGAAAGAAAAATACAAAAAGAAAGATAAAGTGACAACTCGAAAATCTCTACAAATGTCTCTGGAAAATTTAACATGCTTCACTCTTAGGCTCAAATATTGCCAACATGTGCTCAAATGAGGCGAATAAGAGCAAGAGGAAAGAAGAAAAAAAGATACACGAGCCAAAGTCAACTTGGGAGTAGCTACTTTGAAATTCACATCGGCAGAAGTAAGAAAGAATGAAAGAAGGAAAGAATGAAAGAAAAAGAAAAGGAAGAAGCAATTTCGCCTCCTAGAAAAAACAAATTCAACAATTCTCAAGTCTTTGAGTGTAATGGAATTTTAAAAAGGTAAATCGACGAAAAGAACCTTCCAAAGGCAAGGGAAAGAGAAATAAAATACCAAGTTAAGAGCTGTCTGTTTGAAAATGCAAATGATGAAAGAGAGCAAGTGAAGGACTTTGCAAGTATGCAACTGTCGAACTTGCAGACAAAGACAAGTTCAAAAGTGAACCCGGATCAGAGAGAAAAAGAAGAAAAAGAAGGAACAAAGGAAAGAAAGAAAAGAAGAAAAGGCAAAAGCACTCCATTGACTCATCAAGCAGATCAATGTCAGGCAAAGAAGAACAATGTTGCTAGAGACGATTGCAATGCAACAATAGAAGATGCAACATGAACTGTCGAATACGAGTAAAGAAGATTTTCGACTTACCTCTGCTTGCTTTGAAGACAGCTCTTGAAATTTCACAGTTAACACCGTGACATCCACGTTTCTGAATTAATTCCGGGCAGGGATTGCCACCATTTCGACTGTCAGTTAAGATAATCCTCTCGCGAGACATCGAACCCAGGCCACATTCCACATCGCACTTAGACCATGGACCCCATTCTGATACGATACAGTCAACAGCTGTTTGTCAAAAGTAAAATGTAAAAATCAAGATGAAAAGACAACTTCACTTTGACCCAAAGAGGAGAAAAAGATGCAAAGAAGAAGATACAAACACATTCATTCAACCCCAAGAAGGTTAAATAATATAACATTGATTGACAGGTTGAAACTTGCAAAATAACTTGAGTGTAAAAAATGTTCAAGAGTATAATGAAAGATTGAAAAAATCACAAGAATGTTCTTTTCAATGTAAATTTCCTTTTGCCAAGTAACAGTGTGCACTTGAGGCAGGGATGAAAAGTTAAAAGAATCCCAAAGAAGTGACACAGCAAAGAAAAGCAGGAAATATTTTTGAACAGAGTGAACAGAGTGAACAAATTGTCATTGTGAGGTGACAGGTGAATGGCTTTGTAAGTTTTAACTTATCTCCAATGTTAAAGATGACCATTAAACCTTTTTACGGGCACTCTGTTCAAATTGGCTCGACAAGTGAAAGGACAAAAGGTGAATTGATGGTATAAAGTAAATGGTTGGATGTTCGATAAGGTCAAAGATGTGCCCGGGAAGGTTGAATCGGTGAAAGCCACACATGGTTCTATTTAATTTTTTCACAGGAGTAAAAGTACGAACAAAGTCTTCACGTATTACTTTTTTCTACGTGAAAGAATCACGTAAAAGGCGAAAACATTTTCACTAGATGCTTAGAACATTTTCTTTTATAGTGAACAATTGGACTGCACAGATGTCTTTAACAAAGTAGACGATGCAACAAGGAGCCCAAAGGAATCACTGAAATGCGGGTGGATCAATGGCAACAACAATGTTATTTTTTTCACACTGACACAAACATCAACACGAGTTACACAAGTCACATTCAGGAGTGAGATGGAAAGAAATGGAAAGAGAAGAAGAGAGAAGAAGAGAAGAGAGAGAAAGAGAAGGATAAATGAGAAGAAAGTACAAAAATAAAGAAGGAAAAAAGAAGAAAGAAGACAGAAAATGAACAAAGGATGAGAAGAGACATCGAGTTTCTCCCTTGTACCTTGCACCAGTAGATTCAGTAGATTCAGTAGATTCAGTAGATTCAGTGGCAATCATTGTCTTTGCGAAAAAGGTTGCATCATCAGACAGAATATACGTTAATAATTGGTTACAGGGAATAACAAAGGAGTCTCAAGTAATGAAGGCCTGACGGAAGAAAAATGAAGGTGAAGAAGAAAGAACGTACGAATGTTCGAGTGTGTGAGTGTGTAAGTGTGTCGGAAGGAGCAAAAGTAATGAAGAGTCCTGAACAAAGAATGTTCAATTGATCGAAGAAAAAGTCAAGTCTATTTGTCTGCCTTTTTGGACATGCAGCCCATTCCTCTGAAGGCCGGAAAGGTTGTACTGGTGTACTAGTATACTGGTGTACTGGTGTATGGGTAAACGACATTAATGATCACGAGCCAACGTACACTCACATTCAGTCACATAGTCGCACTTGTGTTTAGTCTTCGATTCTACCAATCATATACCGTTCATGAGAGATGGAGATGCACACTCAGGCAACTTTCAACAGATTCATCGACAGTCCAGCAAGATAACGACTTGTACGAGTGTGTTGGTGTGTGTGTGTATTCTTGTTCGACTTGTTCTATGTCGAATATACAAGTGTAGAAGTGAGGGAGTGTAAGAGTGTAAGAGTGTAGGAGTGTGTATTCATTGACAAGAGTCCTCTCACTATCTTCCTGCCTAACAAGATTTAATGGATGGTCAATGTTGCATGTTACTACACACATATGCAAGTTATTTCTTGTAATTGTCTAATCAATTCAACTCTTCAGAGACAATAATTAGTGGGCTAGTGGTGAAGAAGTTGTTTTTCTTTTGCAAAGTAGTCAGAACAATTAATTGCCCTACTTAACTGTATGTTTTCCTGTAGTGAGGGATTAAAAGACTGAGTTAACAGGATATTTCGTTCAATTTAACTTGCCAAACCTGGAATTTTGTGATGTAAGATGTACAGCTGGAGAATCGATTGCAAGGTTGGAAAAGTACTCAGTCACTGGTCAGTAATTTGGTCAAAGTAAGACCAATGATACGGCACCGAAAGAAATTCACAGTATAATGTCAGTGTAAACATATCAATGAGGATGCATGAATGGTGAAAGAATGTCTAAGACACCTGCAGTATACTCTATTGGATACTTGGAAGGACTCGAAGCATCCAAGTATGACAAAAATGGTTCTGTCAACAATAACCTTACACACTGTTTATGCCTCTTGAGGCGAATTGGAGAGAGATTCATTAGATGAACAAAGGACAACAACTTACACATCACTACCCTGTTGTATTCTTTGTAAACATGCAGCATCAGCAGCATCACCTCAATGTTCACCTGCGGCTGCCAGCTGCAAGTTGTGACATCATCATCTTATTTCAACATCGATAATACTCTCTCCGACCAACAGAACAGACAGAGAGACAGAGAGTGAGAGAGAGACAGACAAATCTGCCAAAAGTGACATTGTCAACTCTACAGTCATCTTCTGAAATATGACTCAATTAAGGCTACGAATGAGTCACGTCAATGGAAACAATGATGGATAGAATGAAGAAAAAAAACGGAATAAATATTTGTTCGTGTCATCTAAAGTCACGGAAAAATATAACATCAATGTTAATTGTCAGTCAGTTATTCTCTACTTTCTCTACTTTCCTTCTCTATCTTTCTCTATTCTTCTCTATCCTTCTGTCAGTGACAAGTTGTCCACACAAATACTTTGCATCATATTCGTTGTGCAATATTACAAGAATGAACACATGAAAAATGTGGAAAAATGTAATCCAGACTAGATGTATGAAGAGTAAAGTGAATCAACACAAATATTCAATGTTTCAGAGAGACAAAATCGTCTTACCGTAATAACTGACACTAAGTGCTTACTCGAATTCATCACTCACAAATCATACAAGTTGGACAAGTCGAAAAATCATGAAAAAATTAGTAATCTTCATGTAGATGAGATGAAAACATTGAAATGAACTACCCATGTGGAAACAGATGCTAAGAGTAACATGAGAATTAACAAAACATGCAACATAACATCTTGTTCTATCCCCACATGTGCTTGAATCTTTGAATAATCAAAGAGACCAAGAGACAAGAGGGAGAAAATTGAAAGAGAAGAATAAAAAAAACGAAAAGATTTGAGTAAAAGAGAAAACAACTTACCGCCGCAAGTTTGTTCGTAATCATGACAACAATCACCAACTGATGTGCAAGCAGAGTCACAGTAACATGTTCGATCAACTTCCGTTTCGATTACAACATCGTCATCATCTTCATTGCTATTATCGTTTTGGTCGACGTTGTTGTTCTTTGAGTCATTCTGAATGTCATTTAAGCCGTCATTTGATTTCTTTGAGTCGATGAGATGAGATTTTTTGTATTTATCGGTCAAAGGTGAATTTCGATTGTGAGTAAATAAATTTACTTTAGAAGTTGAATGGATTACGCATGAAGCATCTCGACCAGGACAGCAGAGATTTTCTGAAGCGCAAGAACCACTTTTAGGACTACGAACTTTCTTTGAACAGTGGCAACTTGATAAAAGAAGGATAAATACCACCAAAGATATAATAAGTATACTTTTATAACTTAATGAAACCATCTTACTGGAAGAACTATTTGTTGAAAGAACTACCAAGTCAAATTGTTTGATCTGTTGATCGAATACAATGTTGATCCTGACACAAAGGTGTCAAATGTATGTTTTTGGTAGAATAGGAGAGTGACGAATGAAGAAATAGGATTTTGAAGTAAACTTTAATGTTTACTCAAGTAGTTCACGTGAAAGATAAAACAAGAGACGATGAAATAGAATGAGAGACAAATAAAGTACCGATGATCAGTAGAGAAGAAGGATGCGGATGGTTAGACCTGAACAGCCTCACTGAAGGTTCTGCCAGTCACTCAGGATATTTTACTCGGATAAATTGAAGCCCAACTGCTCAACTTCCCAACTGCTCAGACTCAGTCACTGGCATCGAGAAAGGAAAGAGAAAAGAGAAGAACACTGAGAGACATGGAAAGAGAGAGAGAGAGAGAGAAACATCAGCCACCAATAAAAGTTGAGAAGTATAAAGTCTACAAAGTTGTAAAACACTGCAAAACAAAAAGGTAAAAGAATTTACTAGGGTGACATTTCATCAGGGTCATTTAGATTGAAGATTGGTCGATTCAATTTAACCTCTAAATCTTTCGGAATAATTGACCGATATATTTTGCCAGAAAAGAGCGAACGGATGAAGCGAATGAAACGAATGAAACAGAAGGAAAAAAAAGGGAAAAAGAAGGAAACGCTTTATTCGGATAATTGGATATGCATTTGCAATTTTAAGAAGTTGCGATTGTTTTGAGTTTATTCAACAATTTAAAACAGATGCCTGGAAAAGAGGATCTAGGCAAGTCTTCATTGCGACAATAGTTTGAGGACAGAAGGTCAGAACTGAATGTACGAACACAGTTAAAGGGAGTTCGAAGAAGCAAAGAGAATAACGAGAAGAGAAAGAAGAGACATCAATCGATGGGCAGTTCAGTCCAAGCCCCAGGTTGTCAAGTTACCTTGATGGAATTACTTTTCGGCCTCAGGTGAATGAGCAAAAAGAAACGAATTCACGTTTGTCCCGCTTATTATTATTCTTTCAGTGCATTGGTGTGTTTCTGCCTTTGCTCTTCTTTTCGTGGCCTCTTTGCCTGCCAGTCGAATGTTGGAGGCATGAATGCAAGAACCAATGCGAGAAAGCGAATTGTGACTTGTAGTTGAATGTTCAACGTGTTTGTCATGAGTCAAACTAAAGCACAGTCAAAATGGTTCGAACGGACATAACCTTTAGTTCTAACCTATGGTTCGATCTACCCTTTGACTGTGCCAACACACACACACACATACACACTCACTCACACACACACAGTGGATGCTTTGTGCCAGTCCAAAGCAAAGGACACACTCACATACACTCTAGACACTGTTTCTGTTTAGCAAAAGCAATGAAATGAACCAACTGGGAACAAAAAAACCTGTCAGGCGCGTAGAAAAAAAAATTCTTCTACTTTCTCTTTGGTCTTTTTGCCCTTTTTCCTTCTTCTTCTTCTTCTTCTTCTTTCTCTTTCGTTCTTTCGGTCTTTTGGTTCTTTTCGCTCTTTTACTGAAGTCATGAAGTCATGAATAAATCGAGTATCCCTCGAGGTCAACACGAACGTAACAATAAAGTTGTTCTTGCCATTACTTCTCTTTAGATAAAATGTGTCAAATTTACACAACAAAGTGTACACACTATCATACACTGGTCATCCAATTTAGTATAAAAGTGTTTTTCTTTTTATCGGCTCACTTTGAGGTGTAGCAATTGAATGGCGAAGGATTAGACACAGTCACTCAAATTCTTTGAGTGTCTCCGAGTAAAGATGAGATGTCAAAGAAGTAACTGAATGAAGTAACTTTGTGCCACAAGAACTTTGTGGTTACAACTGTTCTCATTGAATGAAATAAAGAAGAAAATCTTCCAACCAAAGAAAGATGGTAATTAAATCCTCTTACAGTTCAACGGTCTTGCCTTGCAAGACAATAAGTGAAAAAATTATTCTTTTACTTGCAGAACACACACACATATATAGATACAAAGTAATAGACAGACAAGTTCGTGTGCAGATTTTGAAAGAATATTCGCGTACTTTACAGACCAAATGGGCAGGATGTCAGTAACTTTGCACTTATCACCTCGATGCGATATAATTTTCATCTGGAAGTTCAAAAAGAAACATCATTAGTCCGATGGTATTTCTTTTCTGTCAGACATGATGCTGTTGTTGCTACACAATCAATAATACTGCTGCTGATGTTGCTGCCTCAAGGTATCAAAGTGAATCATCCGTACAGGGGCTTAATAAGGCTCAGAAAAGTATTTGTACCATCAGAATAAAATAAACGGCATAGAAATCTCACCAATAAAAGTACTGATTGACCTCTGTTCAACGAAAAAAAACATCAACCAAACATACTATTTCGATTTATATATTTTAGCTGAAAAAAATTGACTCGTACCAACGAACTGTTGGACCGGAAGACTTTCTACTCTTCATATTGGTTGTGTCAACTATTCGTGTTGAACGTATCAGGCAGTTTGATGAACTGTGACACATTTAATGATGATGATTGATGATGATGATGATGATGATGATGACGATGGGTCGTCTCTTCGTCATCACCCTACATTGGGCAAGGTTAAAGACAACAAATCGAATTGATAAATCATTCATTGTATCAGAGTAATGTTGAATTTCTAATCAATCATGGCAGATGAAATTATAAATATAAAAAAGAAGAATGAAAAATTTTGAGGTAATAAAAGGATGATGAAGTAAAAAGTTACATATGGTGCCCCGAGTGATAAGGATGAAAATATTTATTCAAGCATTAGGGTGACATGTGATACTGTTTTGTCCTTTGAAATTGACGAGTCAAAAAGGGAGAGATAGTGGGATGGGATGAGAAGAAAAGGAAGAAGAAGGAAGGAGAAG
Organism: Hemileia vastatrix; assembly: GCA_030280995.1. Classification (NCBI taxonomy): domain Eukaryota; kingdom Fungi; phylum Basidiomycota; class Pucciniomycetes; order Pucciniales; family Zaghouaniaceae; genus Hemileia; species Hemileia vastatrix. The sequence continues at coordinate 143,283 of JASXTE010000031.1, forward strand.
AAGAAGGAGAAGATGGAAAAGAAAGAGCAAAAAAGAGCAAAAGAAAAATATGAGAGGACTGTGGAATTGGGAAGGAAACATCAGCCGTAATGTATCCAAGGAGGGCATCAATGGAATTCAAAGCCTCAAAATGTTCTTACAGGGAGAAGAAGAAGAGAAAAAGCAAGGAAAAAATTCCAATGGACGGAACAGGTTGAAACTGAGCGAGCGAGAAGTAAAAGACGTAAAAGTGAAAGTAGAGATGAAAGCGAAAAAAAAGTAGTGTTAAAAGATGCGGATGCACTTTAGCGTGGAAACATTAAATAGTGCATCCTGAATCCTCAATGTTGAATGGTACATCCTCTGTAACATCATAATATAGCATAACAGGCGTATCCATTATCCAGGTAGACGTAGTAAATGAGTATTCTGTTCATCTTTACTTTTTATTTCACAAGTTTGCAGGTGGGTGAGAGATGCCAAATGTAGGATAAAGTATATCAGAAGAAGGAAAATGAAATGAAATAAAAAGTAAAGAAGAATTCACAAGATAATTGATGAGGCAAATCGGGTACTGTGCACATCCAAGTAAACGTATGCATATGGTGTGAGTTTTAAAATGACCGAATTCTGCGAGTTCTTCTTCGTCGTCATTACTCATCACTTATCCGGGTGATCGATTCGACATTGATTGGACCAACACAGTAATTTGTAGATGAACATGGCATGTGTTTTACCCATCAAGTCAAGTCATTTTGAATAATGTGTATGTTAGATGATGTAAAGAATGGAACAAAGAAACTCAGAGGTGTGCCGCTTCTCGAAAAGAGGGCAAAACAAGTGATCAGGCGAACAGGTGACTCGAAACTCCTCTGATTTTACCTTATTTTTTTCTTCCTCTCCTTCTTCTTCTTCTTCTTCTTCTTCTTCTTCTTTACCTTGTTGTTATTCTTCTTGAAAGTCTTGTCGGTCAGGAGGGCCAAAGATGAGGGTCGAAGATGATGGACAGAGATGACGTTGGCCACTCCTATCCTACCGGTGACCAGGTGACTACGCCCGATGTGTAAGACTTATGTTTTTTTTCCTTCATTTTACCAGTTGGCAATTCATCGACAGTTCACTCGGTATTCACATGTGTCAAAGATCTTTCCTGTGTCTGTGACTTTCACGGCAGGTGTCACATGCCAAAAATGCATTTGGTGGTTCCTTCTTGCACTTAACTTATTTTACTTTTTCAAGCATCAAAGTCAAACATTTCTTTCTTTTTCTCCTTTTCTCCTTTTCTTTGTCTGCAAGCAGATCACATTAGCTGTAAATGAAAAGTGCCTTTATTTTGAAAAGAGAAAAGAGAAAAGAAAAAAAATTGAAGAAATTTCGAAACAGCTTCAACGAGTAGTTGCCTAAAATAGAAGTCAAAATGTGCACAAGGATGAGAAAAGAAAAGAAAAAGTTGAAGAAGAAAAGACAAAAAGTGAAAAAAAATTGTCGACTGAAGTAAAAGAAGTAAAAGAGAAACATTTTGTACTTTTTTTGTTCTTTGTACTTTTTTGTTCAATCACAGGGTTCCACTGACACCCATGGACATGAGTAAGTGGTGAGTCGAGAAAATTAAGTGAGAAACAGAACAAAGTACAAGCCAAAGGACAAAAGAACCAGAGTGAAAGTGTTTTATGTGACTGTTAAGCATCTGCCAAGATGAGGATGCTCACTGCATCACCTCATACTCTTATTTATCTTCATCTTTCACATTATTCACGGTGACTTGGTAGTAGAATTGTGTTGTGAACACTGTTAGTACAGATGTGAATTTCTATTTTAGTGTTAGACGATACATTCTTACAAAATTATATTTGAGGAACACATTTTGATATAATGAGCATTTGTCTCATCCATTTGTCACCTGACGAGTGACTTGCCTTGTTGTTGTAGTGCCACAGGTCTCATTTCGTTCTAATGTATCATTCGTAAGTTACAAATAGCACTGTTGCCTATTCATTTCACTGGTGGCTTGTTGTAGATCGCTCATTGTTGACAAGAACAGGGTGAAATCTTCTTTATGTTTCCTCCAACTAATCGTTCCTCGTTAACACACACATGCACACACAGACACGACATCCTATTTGTCCTCCAATTATCGACACCGAAAGCATCTTGTTGACAAAATAAACAAAATAAACAGATTAATCGACTTTTAACCTTGTTCGACTAATCTATTCAACTGCTAGGACATTTGGTGTCATGTTTTAATTGGTTCTGTGAATGACACACTCGCATCTCAATCGATACAAAAGTGTTCTTGATTTATGCTCGGTATGTGCCTGGTTATCTCGTCATTGTTCATGAGAACTGTTCTTTGTTCTTTGTTCTTTTTTTTCTTCTTTTTTCTTCTTTTTCGATCAAGTGAATGTTGATGACACACGCAGATACTTTATTTGATTCAAATGACAGAGTGAACTGAGAAGAGTTCTTTCCAATGTTCGAACTGAAAGAACGCAAATGATATGCAGCTTCCTTCTCTATCCGCAACATACACAAGTCCGAGGCGAATCATTGGGTGAATAGGAACATTAATACAACTCTCCAATGAGATATACCCTACAGCAAAGGGAAAAGTGACTTAAATCCTGCCTGTAGAAGATTCAGTCTCATCCCAATGGTTTCAATTGTCAAACTACAGTCAGACCGAGTTAAGAACCGCTAGAGAAGGATTTGAAGGAGTGATAGAAGCACAAGTTATGCTGACTTGATTGTTAACTGGTAACTTGTGATTCGCGTGAAGGAAAGAAAAAAATTCGAAAATGTGAGACAGCATTTCACGTCATGTGTCACTTGGTCTATTGGTTGATGTTAGACGACATGTCGATAATAAAAATCTTCTTGCATTTCTTTGGCCAACAAAACTCATCCGACTCCAATGTCATTTAAGTTTGAAGTGGGAAGAAGAGGAGGATAAGACGACAAGTTGTCTTCTTCCTTTCTACCAGATTTTTTTCTGCCTGTCGCTCACTTTACCGTCAAGGGAAAGTTGAGTACATCACATGATTTGTCTCTTTTCTCAAACTTTGCTTCATTTTTTTTTGACTTTTCCGGTTTGTCTTCCTACACGACTCAAGCTAAACGTATGTTATGTCCTTCGCTTACATTTTGTGTCATTAACCTTCACAATCGAGGGAGAAAAAAAAAGTTAGAGAAAAACTTGAAGCGTGAAAACTACTGGTGACCAGAGATGACCAAAGGAGATTTAAAAGTGTCCTTCTTTCGTCTGTACCCTAGTGAAGATCAAAAGTTCTATCAAGGAAAGTGAAATTGCCAATTGAGACGAGAGAAGAAAAAAATAAAAGGCAACAAGAACAAGAACAAGAATAAAACCAAGTAAACCAAGTGAACCAACTGAACAAGGAGGAGACAAGAAAAAGCAAGTAAAAGTCGACTTGTATTTTGTCCCTTTTATGGCAGTACAATTTTCTCTTAAATAGTACATTGGAGATGATTGGAGTGACCAGTGAATTTGACTCGTGACTTTTGTTGGCTCAACCAACGACCCAGTCAACATGTAACAATTGCCTTTTCTTTTTCTTCTTTTTTCTCCTCTTCTTTTTCTTTGTTCTGTTATGTAGGAGTGATTGGGAAATGCATGAGTTTCCCCATACATCATGTTATATCTTATACATAGGATAAAATATGATCTAGAGAACATTGAACATACACATATAAGAATTTGATGAGAGTAACTCAAGACATATGACACAATAATGGTGATTACAGTTTAAGCGTATCTCTAAGCAGCAATCAATTGTCATTGCTTCATGTTTACCAAAGGATAATAAATAAGCACTAATTAATCAAATAAGTTGTTCTCAAAGCAGTCCTTGAAAGGGCCAATAATTGCACAATGCCCGACGAAATCCATTTGAAGGAGTGAAGACTCTTAAGACATCAAAGCCATGAAGCAGGAGCCCACTGAGGTATCAGTTGAACATTTCGAATATTTGATATTGTTTGCAATAGAACATCTTGAAAATCATCGCCAACGACGACTATAACGTCGAAATAATGTGAATATAAGTATTCCAATTGTGCAGATTCCAAAAGTAACTGACGTCTTTGATGACAATCTAAATTTCTAAAATGATTTCTTTTAAATTTAGACTTTTTAGAATTGACACTTGAATAATTGGTTGAACAAGTGTAAACATTCTGTGATGTCTTGTTGACACTCGAATCACATTGACCAGTTGTTGTGTATCGAACAGTATTTGGACCATCTGCATCATTTTTCAAGCAGACACTTGGGGCATCTTGAGTCATTGAATTGGTTGATTGGTGTTCTTGTTGATGATACTTTGCCGCTGCTTGATGATCAGACCGACCATCAATTATGGAACAAGACTTTGATTTATCTTTGGATTCTTCATCTTTACCATCTTTGTTGTTTATATTCCCGTTTACAGGTGATGATTTCATTATACCATTAGTTTTTATTGATTTACCCTTGATTAAAGTAACAGTAGTAGTGATTGTCCCATTACTTTTGACAGTTGTTGATTTAGATGACTCATCTTGCAACTTATTGCAACCATTAGCTCCTGAACCTTGATACATATGTACACATGAAGCTTTTTCTTTTCTCTCTTCCGGTTGGATATTACTTTGTACAAGATCAATTTGAGCATCACTATTTTGCCCATCAACTTCATACTTATAATGATGGTGCTGTTTGTCACCATAAGTTGTATCATCAGTATTTCTACCTAAACTTGTACCACGAGAATTCGTGGAGAGAGTGAAACCACGATTAACATCTGTGGATGTGGAATCAAATATTTGCCCTTTAACTTGGCCGCCCATTGTGAGACAATTATCATCATGATTCAATTGGCAATAACCATTTGATCGACCATACGGTACACGTTGTTGTTGATGTTGCTCTTCTTCTTCCTTTTCTCCACTATAATTTGTATCATCAGTAGTGTAAATGCTTGATCCATAGAAAGAAATTATTTCATCCGTTTCAGCTTGAACGACTGCACTTGCATCTGGTTTGAAGAAAACAACATATGGCTTGAAAAGAGAATTTCTTACTGACTTCAAACCGGACGCTTGAAGTGTCATTATGCACACACATCCAGATGCGATGATAGATCTGACAGTTTCACGGTGAATTCCATACAAATGGCCGTTATACTCATCCCATTCTATGAAAGAACCGGCGATTAATTCGGTTAGAAATTGTTCTCGAGAAATGTACAAGTATTCGTTAGGAAAAGAATCATCATAATCCATTCGAGGAGATCGAGTAGTATGAGCTACAGGTGTAACATAGGTGTATGGATCTGTCTGTTTGAGCCGTCTAAGTAATTTGCTTATTCCAACAAGAGATGAACCAAAGAATATGATTGGTCGACAAAAACCAGGACTAGGATACAGATGAATCACTTCTTCGTAAGTAGGAATATCTGACTCTTCAAACTCTTCCATTTGAGTAGATTTATACATGACTTTCTTCACCTTTTTAGACCAAGTAGAACGTTTTATAGGTGATTTGAAACCAGAACAAATTTTCATCTTTTCATTCATCCGGCGCAATCTTTTAGCATCTCTAGCGATCGCAACTCGAGACTCGTAATACGAAGCAGAAGGAATAATTCCAACTCGACAAGTGTATCCAAGTGAATCTTCATGTCGAGCTTGCCACCAGTCCGGATCATCGGTTTGATTGACGATTTGTAATATGGCACCTCTTTTGAAAACCAGACCGATTTCAGGACATGGATGAGTTTTATCTAACCATGGATTGTAGTCGAAATGTGCTCTGACAAAAACATTCGGTCCATGTGTAATCAATTCAAAAGGTTCCAATGCGCGTGATTTTGCAGTACAAGTTGCATCTGAATTGCTGGTTGTTACATCGGATAAACTTTTACCCACTTGACTTTTACTAGTCAAAGGTTTGTCAGGAGAATCCTTGTCATCGAGTGAACTAACAACAGGATGAACTTGTTTGTCTGCATCGTTATCGTTGCCAGAGGTAATTCGATCTACCATTTCAAGTGTAGCTAATAATTTTTTTCGTTCAGCATTTCGATCAGTAGTTGTCGTAGTTGTCACTGTCTTGACAGGTGGTGTGTGTGTAGTTACATCAGAAATCAATGTGACTGGTGTACCGGTTGGTCGTATCAAGTTAGCATAGATGGCATTTTCAATCGGAGGTGGAACAGAGTCAACTGATGCACAAATCAGTTTAAAAGTAACCTCATCTCTATTGGATTCACGTTCTAGAAAGTGAACAATTGCTCGATGAGATCGACCTTTTAAATTAATTGCATTGACTTCAACTATTAAATCACCAATTGTTATCTGACCAGATCTGTAAGCAGGTCCATCATAGATGATTCTAGAGACAATGACAAAGTGACCTTTTTTACCATCGATAACACTGAATGTGATTCCCAAAGGTTCTGTTCCTTTGAAAATGGTAACTATTTTTGTTGGACGTACCAAAGTACTTGCCACATCATAATAATCCCAATTGTAATTGGAGTAATAATTTTCATCGTTAGAATCGATTATGGAATAATGATGATAAGTCATCCGACTAATTTTACCACCGTCAATAATTTGACCACCAGTAGATGTATTTGCGATAGGTGAATGAATACGTGAACCGATTGATTGATATATTGGATTAAATTTGTCTGCTTCAAATGCTAAATCATCAGCTGGAGTAGATGCTTCATTCATGTGGCCTTTCGAACAGGCTGAAGGACGAGGTATGCAAGGCAAGTTGAAAAAATGGTGACTTTTACGATGTGTCGTTGACGAAGGTGCATTATGACTTGATGATCCACTGAAAGGACTTTTACCACGAAAATTTATTGATTTTGGTCGAACTCCTCCTCTAGAAAGTGTGTCATCAAGATTTGTCCCATCATGTACATTGAGTGGTGGACCACGGGCGCTGTTGACACTTGAAATCGATGTAATAATTGATCCTTTACTACTTAGCGACTTCATCTTTGCACTTGATGAATGTTTGTCTATCTTAAGATCTGCACCATCAATTTTGTTATCTGTCATTGAAATCCGTTGCGCATTAAGTGAATCAACATTTGACTTTGTTGTCACATCACTGTCGAGTACAATATTTATCTCATCATCAACGTCAACATCAATATGTTCAATGTGATCAATAATATTTGGATAATTTTCATCAGTGACATCTTGTTTGGCGATAAAATTCTGAGACATAGATGAAGTTGAAGATGATGGCAATAATAGGATTGATTGACCAATGGAACTAGCACATTCATGAATATTTCCTTGAGATGCAAGTGATCTATTGGATGAAGCAAATGAAATGTTACAATAAGTATGTCGATCAACTGATGATCTTGCGTTAGTTCTTCGGTGAGTTTGACCCAACTGGTCAGTAGCACTATCAATTTGGTTAATAATAGGCTTGAAGGGAAAAGAATAGAGAAATGTATTATTGTAATCTCTTGATGCAATAATGTCGCTAATTTTGAATAGTAACTTTAGGTGAGGATTGGACAGTAAATGGCACAATTCTTGAGCTTCCGAAATCCACTCAGGGGTGAGTGAAGTGATGACTTGCATGGCCAACGAATGAGTAGATACATATGAAGTTGGTGGTGTGGGTGATGAACTAGGTGAATGAAAGTAAGGTGAAAGAAATGACATCCCAGTCGATGGGGCAGATGGTGGAGGTGAGTCAGTTGTTTTGCTCATCGTTGACGATTCAGGTCTAGCGAGTGAAAGACCAGTCAATGGTTTATGATGCGGGTGAAAATCGCAATAATCGAATGGGGTACTTGATGTCACTGTTTGCGAATTGGCAATTTGCTGGTGATGAGGGTGGTGAAGTGGCATATTGGAGTAGACATGTTCAACAGTTTGAGATGCAGATGTTGAAGCAGATGCTCTCCCCAAGCCAGAGTCAATGGCAGATGTTTTACTCAGCATAGAACTCGAATCGTCTCCTCTGCACGATAAAGGGCCGGCACCATGATTACCGTGACCCGAGGACTCGGGTGCCAACTTGCTTGACGACTGGTTGATTAGATTATTCCAATCAGCATCTTTGAGTGTAGAGTAAATCTCAATGAGAGATTTAACGGTGTCACTTTTAAGGTGATCTAGCAGAAAGAGCGAATCCAGGGTAGACAAAAGTTTTTTTTCACCTTCTGTCAAGTCACGCTTGAGAAGTGAGGCGACTTGATCTGATTCCCCTTTGATGGTCATGTTAGAATTAGAATTAGAATTAGATAGTTTAGCACTTGCAAAGCTCGGATTCCTTTAACTCACACCAAAGTTGAGTGAGTAAGAAGTAGTATTTATGGGTAAAAGTTCGATCATAAGCTTCTTTCTATGGGGATTCTAATGAAAGATGGATATTTATGACTTGACGAATTGTAGTGTAGTTGAATATGACATTTTATCATTTGAATAAATCTTTATGATATATCTTTGGCAGCATTTGTACACCTGTTGTTGATATTGCAGATGAAATAGTAGTTTATCTATGAATATATTTGTTGATGACTATTACAGATTTATCAGCAAAGTGAGATGCTGAGAGGGTAAGAAGGTAGAATTCGACTATTAATCACAAATTGTAATGGCTTGAAGAGTTTGACTCGATTGGTCACAGATGCAGTAGAAGACGATGAAGTAGGGGACAAAGAAGATGATACCATCGATAAATTACATTTGATGTTGACAGTTGGATGGGAAAGTGCGAGAATAAGAGTTGACTTTTTTTCTACAATTAATTTTACCGACTTACAGTCGATGAATCACCTGAAAGTGATAACAGGGATGAATCGAAGGCTTCAACGTTTGGACTACAATCCAGATGAGTGAAAAACTATTTTTGGTTTTGATAGTTGTATATGAATACTTCTGATATTTGTCAAATTAAAATAGGCAGTGCTTGTTTTCTTAAAGTGGGTTGCGATTTAACCATTGAATTAGAATGTGTCATTCATACACATCATCGTGCTAACATGACAAATGTAAGCTTGCAGCTCAATTACAAGATGTATACAGATTCAACACATAAAATGTATCAGCTTTAAAAGCTGTACATGTATACATGGACAGATATTTTAAATGTTGAATATTTTTTTTGCTGTTTCTACATCGAAACAAATGTTTGTGCTGAAAGTTGTTTTCTATTGCTAAATGTGGGCCATAGAAATACTTTCAAATAAGTTCGTGTTTTTTCTTCTCACCAGCTAAATGCTGACAGACATGAACCAATGAAGTAAGAGAGTACTTAACGAAGTCTTGATATTTTTTCGGCTTCTTTTACTTGTTCTCTATTTTCGATTGAGACGAGAATAAGAGCTAATTTGGATGAGACAGATGTTTTCTTTTCCTCCTGATTTTACCATATGCTGACATCGATGATATCTCATTAAATATGTACGAGATGAGGTGCAATGACTTGATTTTTAGTCAAAGAATCATTATCACTGAGAATAATCCAAACTCATAGGTTATATTTATTGAACCCTGATAGTTAGTAATGATTCAATTCTTTTTATTTTATTCGATGATTATTATTTTTTCAAATATATATTTTGATAAGTGATCATTATTATGAGATTTATTTCACTTGGTTGATCTATTGAATAAGCTGTACTGTAGTTGAAGAAAGCATACAGAACGAATAGGAACAATCACAATGGACCCTTAAGTAAACAGGAAGTTGTTCAGACATGGGACAAAATGAACGACCGTTATGGGAAAGAAGTTCAAGTTGATCAATAGGTTGACAAAGAAAAAAAGTGAAAATATAGAGCAGGTGTTGAAGATGAACCCAAGGACTTGAAGGACAAATGAAAAAAGAAAAAAGAAAAAGGTAGAACATAGAACGTAGAACTCGAAATTAGGTCATCAAATTGTAAGAATATACTGAGAAGGAAGAAAAAAGAGAAATGGGAAGAAGAAGAGGAGGAAGAAGGAGAAGAAGAAGAAGAATTAGGATGTGTAAATACCTCGAATCTGGGAAGTTCCCAGGTAAAATGACAAATTATTCTGTAAAAGGATGTCAAGACAAGTGTGAACAATTTGCTCATCAGTCGGTTCACACTACTAGTGAGGCAGGTGGAAAAAAAGCTCGACGATCAATGCAAAGACTGCAAGACTCTTCTCAAAGAGATGAAAAAAAAACAAAAAAACGACTTCAAAGCCATCTATCGGTTTTCTTTGTGAAAATAAACAGCACTAGAGGCGCTACCAGAGCTCAGGTTCGAGGTAGTAATCGTACAATCCACGAATCAACACATAATAACAAGACACAGCCAACGGTTACCATGAGTCAGAAGGGTCATCATGAGTCTTCTTCTCGTGGTGCCACACCAGGTTCGACCAAAAGTAGTCGATCATATTATCGAACGGATCCATATTCAACTAATTCTTCGGGCCATCACGGGCATTCAGGTAGTACAAGTGGTTACCACGACTCTTATGGTGGCTCTTCCTCTTCAAAACGAAGCCATCATCAGCATCATTCAACTTCATCATCTTCATCACACTCAAGATCACATTATTCATCTAATTCGTCTTCTCATTATTTACCTTCGTCATCGTCTCATCATACTTCATCGCTTCATCATCCACATCAATCTACATCCTCGTCTTCGTCGTCTCATTCGCGACATTATCCTTCTCATTCTTCCTCACATTATTCACAATCTTTATCCTCACACCATGGTTCGAGTCGTGACATTGAGAGGTCAAGTCATATTTCATCCAGAAGTCATCTGAGAAATCACCCTGACACTGGTTCGGAGGAAAGATCTTCTCGCGACTACCGGGACCATCGTGGGTCTAGTCGTGAAACAGAGCGAAGTCACATTTCTTCTCGTAGTCATCATCGAAGTAATCACTTGGATAATCCTTACGATGATAAATCTATGAATGATTATTACCATAGTAATCATACTAGTAAAAGTTACAGTCGTGATCGTGATCATGATAGAAGTCGCGATCGAGATTTTGACCGAGACCTTGATATGATCGACGTGAGTAGTAGTCGACATAACTCGAGTAGCCGTGATTACGAACGAGAGCGCCTAAAAAGTCATCGTGATCGAAATCATCATTCACACCATCACAACAATAACCACAGTCATAATCATCATTATCATCGTCACAGTAATAGCCATCGAGACTATGATCGTTTAGATGACCTTAGGTCTGATGATCATCCAAGTGACAGTCGTAGTCGTAGTGATGATGATAGTAGTGACATAGACCGTCTACCATCAAAGAATGATTCAAATAGCAAATGTACCAATGTAATTACTGATGTAACAAATGTCATTGCTCCTGCAGCTGCACTTGTGTCTACCAACAGTGCTGGTGGTGCCTCTAGTTCACCGGCAAATGTTGTAACCAATGAAAATGGCACGTCAAGATCTTTGTCACCATCACAATTAACTGTGGAAAATTTAGACTCTATTATAAATTCATTGTCCAGTTTGACTGGACTACCTGATCTACGTAAATTACCTGCCGATGAGGCAATGGAAACAATTCGAAAAGTATTGGACCTAATGAAAAAAGCTACAAGTGGAAAAGATTTCGATGGTAAAATCGGCTATAACCTTATAGGAAGTTCCTTAAAGAGCAACATCAACACATTATCAGGCGGAACAACTGGTAATTTAGAATCTAATGGAAGTTCTTCCTCATATTCAAAAAGAGTATTAAATGGTGGTTTGAGTGGCAATGAACATGGTCACACAAGTTCATCTATTGCTGGTTCAGGTGGCAATGGTGGTAAAACGCTTATAATCAACAATAAATTACCCGATATGAGCCAGTCAGATGTATCCACTGGTGGACCAAATAAATTGCCTCCTACAATTGGCAATAATGCAAGTGGAAGTAAACTAAATGGTTTAGTCTCACTCAATGGAGTCAGTGGTCTCGGCATTCCTTCACCTTCATCAGTAATTTCAGACTATTCATTACCTGGGTCACCATCTGATTCTGGTGTTGACATTCAAGTTCCATCATCCAAGCATTTGGTACCTTCTACACTTGCACCTTCACTTGTTAATTGCTTCAGAGAAGACTTAATCAAGCATGTTCAAGGATGGCCAGCTGATGCCGCAGAGAAACAGGTAAGTTTGATGTTAATTTGTTGATTTCTATTTCTCATCTTCAATTTCAAATTTAACAGGCAAGCAAATTCGCTGAAGATGCTCATAACTTGGGCAGCATCGATGTTACCCGAGTTTCAGCTGAATTAAAAATGGCTCGATCCCTCGTAAGACTCACCGAAATCCAAGCAACTTTACAAGAACAGAGGTAAGTTTAAATTTTTGATTAATCTTAAAAATTTTCCCTGCTAATTTTACTCTTTCTCATTTGCAGAATTTTATCTGTTCGGCAGCAGATAAAGGAAGTAGAAGAATGGAAGAGTCAGCATGTACCATCATTTGTTCAATCTCGATTACTGTAGTCTTTTGTAATGTCGAATAAACTGCTCACAGTAACTCATTTTATAAACTTACCGATTTCCGATTCATTCGTCTTGAAGTATTAAGTTTAATTATGAATTCAAAGGTAATGTAAAGCAACTCTAGCTTTGACGATATATCGGCGAAGGATTTCAGCTACATTCAAATAATTCAATTTGACTTGGACTAATTTCAAATTTTGATAATTCTTAAATTGAGAAGTTTTGAATAAGATTGAATTCATCAACTGTGTAAACATTCATTTCTTCTCGTAAAAGTCACTGCTTAACCATTCTTGTTGAAATCAAATATAATTTTGTCTCTCTTTCAACCATCGATTCACATGGATTTGATACGAGGAAACAACTCGAGAATAGAGCGGTATTCCTCTTATGTGTCACATTAATCTTGTTCATTTGAAGTATATAAGCTCTGGAAAATTATCAATGGAGAAGGTTAACCTTTTTTCTGAGAGGGTAAGTCGGGATGTGACCGAAAGCCAATCATTTTTCATACTGAAAAAAACTTGATGATTTACATCAAATTTCACAATGTAGTCTTGGTAGGTCAGGTTTGATGTTTAAGCTGTAATCAGGTAATATTTAATTATTCCAGGTTGATTGGGTGACTTTACACAGTCAAATCCGTCAGTGTGACGTTCTTATCATATGAATCGACCAACCTGCCCTCTCTCCTCGACAGCTGATTTGCGATTTCACCATGAAGAAGATAACACAGATGACAGGATTTCACATTGCGAATAATCGGTGAGTCAGTCTAGTAAGTTACGCGTGGCATAGCAAACTTTTCACGACTTTTACCTTAAAAATACAAAACAAATCGAATGCGCTAGCCTAGAAGAATATTTAACTGTTGGTAAGGAATTTGATGACATTTGAACATTTTCGGACAGAAGTACTGTCTCTTGTCAATTGGGTTAAAAAGTGAATGTGTCGTCATCCTCTGTCAACCTGTAGGATGATTTTTTCGACACACAGTCTTTGGTAAGCAATCAAAAAAGTTCTATCGATCGCATATTGACGACTACAAGTACCACTGATTACTCTCTGTAGTAGATTCGTCCCTTCATACCAAACAGAAAGTCTATTCTAGCTACATCTACTAATGATGTACTAATGACTTTTTTTCTCACAAACGGTGCAAAGTCTTTAACTGTGAAAGGAAAAAACAATTCTATACCTCTAGTGCAATATTTTACTATTTGATATAAGAGAATTCATTGAGACACGTATCAACACTTGTGTTCTGCGTTGAAAGAACTTGAACGTTGGTTGCTAGGCAAATCGAAAGACAGCTAAGACATGATCCATGTCGCATGAACATTCTCAGGCAGAGTTGTTACACTCGAGTCAACCAAGTATGAGCGCAAGAATCTGCTTTCCTGTCCATCATGACCGTTTTCTATCTTCGAAAAAGACAAACATTTCATTGGACCTCTCAGACAAGTGGTCAATGATGTCTCCGGCACATTTCATCAGTATCTGAATGATGAAGAATCACCAATTTATCAGTATCTCCTCATCTAGTGAAGTCATAAGCTACGATATATGATGGCAATACATCCAACCATCTTTAAAAACGGCAAGTGTCTTTGTTCGAGGGACCTTTTTTTCTAGAAGGTCCAAATGACAAATATTTCTCTGAGAACAAGAATTCACCTGGATTTCATAAGAAACTATGAAATTAACTAGAATCGACAAGTTCTTGCATGGATCCAGACGAATCAACAAATTTTGCTGATTTGACGAACAATCAAGTGATATCATCAGAATATGATGTTGACTTCAAAGTATTTTTGATAGAATGAGTGAGGAATATAATGTTGATTAATTCTTTTCAATCCGTGTATGGAAAATTTCGGATCAGGAAAGTTGTTCGACAGGCCATAACCGAAGTTTTCTTTGATTTCATCAGAAAAATCTACAAATGGGAGAATACGCCAGAGTTCGTTCCCTGTGTTGATTGATGAAATAGTTTTTTTACTTCACTAAGCACAAGGGTGACTGCATGAAATAATGATTTTCCAACATTGAATAAGAAACTGATTACATCTGCAGAATCTTCAAAAAATACCCATTCCCAATGAAATGCCTGGGCTTGATCATTTCATCTCAGAGGATGAAGATGAAGAGCCATTTCCCAAGAATTTATCCTGAGTCCTTATTTGGATTCAAAGGAGGTTGAAGCCATCAAAAATACATTGCAGTTCAGAAGTTGGAAAAGATTTAAGAATTGGGAAGAACAAAAAAATAGTTTTTGGTATCCGATTTTCAGTCAATGATGATCAAACAAGTATATTAATGATGAAGAAAAATTAAATTTGACTCAATCCAAGCAATTTGAACATAATCGTCGTCATCTCAGTTTGAAAAGACCGACGAAGAAAAGTGTCATTGAAGACTCTTCAGTTATTCAACTTTTCATGCTTTGAAAGTAATTGGATTTTTCCCAAATTTAAATACATCACAAATGCTAAATTCGTTCGTAAATATATTTCCAACTCAATGATGGAAAATCATTCAATATAAAATTTTGGTCAATCTTTTTTTCATGTTGATCGTCCTTGTGCTAAGTGAAAAAATTCTGTCGTCAATGAGTACTGGTAACTAACTCTTGCAAATTCCTTCATTTGATGTTTCTGATTACAACCAAGAAAACTTCTGCTCTGCCCTATTTAATGAGCATCCTGATCCCAAATTCTTCATCCACAGATTTAATAGATTTGATCAATATGATATTCCTCAAGAATTCTATGAAAAATATTTTGCGATCCACATCATCTTAGAATATGTCACATGATTGTTCATCAAATGAGAAATGGAGATGAGAAAAGTTTGTTGATCAGCCTTGATCGATGCAATAACTTGATGACTTAAGTTAATTTCACAATTTTATTGCGTAATTCAGTTCAGTTCTTTTCCCTGAAGAAATAATTGTCAGGCATACCTTCAAGAGAAAAAAAATCCCTCGAATTAAGGCTACTTACAATTGTTTCAGCTGACTTTTTCCAATTAACATCAAGGTGATTCTCTACAGAGAGTAATTGGTACTAATTGTATCTGTCAATATGCGATCAATAAAACTTTTTTGATTTTCTTTCCATGACTTTGTGTCGATACAATCACCCAACATTAACTTCTCAACTTCTTTTCTCTCTTGTTAACAAGTTCACTGGTGATGAAAATCAATTTATGTCACTGATAGAAATCTCTCATGTCGTAAACTTGTTGTCATCATCACATCATTTGTCATGATCGGTTTCGACGTACTTGTAGATATTTATTTTGCAATTTTCTCTTGAACCGGCAATACAAAACGACGAATTTGTTTTTTTTGTTTCCATTTAATTGTCATTGAAACACCGGAGATTATTTTGTGTATTAGAGATGAAAATTTCTGTCGGTGAAAGTTATGTATCTAAAACAGTGATATTTAGATTTTGTAAATTAGTCTTTCGGATGTTCGGGATGAAATATTGCTGACGGAATTTGTGAGATCATTCAATTGACAACATCATCAGTTAGACATGTATCAAATGTACAGTTTAAATAAGAATCGGTAAATAAAAGACTATGAATCATCTAAATATCCGCATGCTTTCCAATGAATGATAACTACCAAGCATTTTTGTCAGTGACTCAAGTGCATGTGAATGTTTTCATAAAGATTGATTAGGATGAGACCAGGCGCTGATTAACTCATCGAAATCATGTTTACCATATTTCATGAGGATCGGAATAATCACTGAGTTCATGTAATATCCTATGTTGATGAAGTACACTTCGTTCAAAGAATCATCATGACAATCGAGCACACGGTTAACTATTCCAGCCAAGAAGTACGTACTATTGTCGTAAACGTCCTTTTTGATGATCAAACCAGCTCCAAGGTCTGTATGTTGTGGACACATTTGTTCACCTGTGATCATTTTTATCTCTGTAGCATTGACTTTTCTCACCGTTTGACCAACAGTTAGTCTTAAAGAAGTGACAGTTCGATAGTCATACCAAGGTTTGTCGGTGACTTCTTCGTAACTTGCATAAGTAAACGAATAATTCTCATCTCCATTGATATCACGCCTGACACCGAATTTCTTTTTGAGCCACTGATAGTCTTGAGGTTGGGCCAATCTGATGGGCATGACAAATCGATTGAACTGAACAGGTTGAGAAAGAACGAGTATCATCAAGTTGCCACCGAAGATGATTGATTTCACATCAATAAAGTCACCTTGTGAACCATACATTGAACCCACAGAGATTCTTAACGTGTGACCATCATCATTCTTCTTACATTTGCTTGATGTCAAGACCAAATTGCTGTCAATTAAAACTCCAGAACAAAAATGTTGAACCCAGCATCTGAATATGACATAATTACAACTTTCCACGTAAGCAACATATGGATAATAATCGTTGCTAATCAAGTCTCTTTCACTCAGAACACTATGAACACAAGTGAGGAAAATAAAGAACAAGACAAAATGTCTAGATAACATTTTAACTTCTTACAACACTGTTAAAAGATATTCAATACATTTATCGAATATGAATGCTGTACTGTGTTGGTTGTTTCATCATGCCGTGTGATCTTCTCCATTTCACATGTCAAGGTTCTATTTGACATCAATGACGTTTCAGGACTGACATGAAACATCCTTCCAATATTCACAAGGAAGTTGATTGAATATGCGCCAACTAGACAATTGCTAATTTCTCAGTCCATTCGCCATCACAGGATTTACCATTAAATATAAAAGACTTTCATTCGAATGCATTGGATTCGATCGAGTCCGTGAATTCTGAGAATAATCATGATTCAACTAGTAAACTTGCTTCCAAGTAGCCTTTTACAATATTCAATGCACCATGGATTCAACACGCCTTCACAAATAATTAGCTTGATTAAGCTTTGCTACACTACAAATTAATGAAGATTGTAACAAGCAATTCGTTAAAATTTGTTGTCGCAATCAATTATTACTCAATCAATTAGTGAATAACAAGTTCTGAATTGTGGAAACTTTCATTATTATTTTTCATCCACAACTTCAAAAAATAAGATGATTTAACTCTGAACCCTATGATGTGTTGTTGGAATTTGTTTTCATCTTTTTCAAAACTATTTGAACAAACAAACGCAATTGAGTGAGAGAATGTTTTGTCATTTGCATGACTCACCGAATGAACCAGATTCAGGCGCCGATGAAAATCCAGAGGCAAAAAAGTTAAAATCACATGGCTATTGCATGGAAAATGTGCAAGTTGTACAAATAATCACAGATTAGTCAACTTGTAAGTTCACCAGAGTAACCGATACACAAGTAAGGAGTACATTTAGCTGAAGGCGAAGCTGTTTCAAGGAAACTCAAGTTAGTTCACAAGAACACTTTTTCCCGCCACTCGGTTAAATTGTCCTCACAGTGGGTTGACCCTTCGCTCAGATTTTTCGGCCATTGTTTGTCGTGAGAAAGGGTTTTGACCATTGAAAAGAATAAGAGAAACATCCGCGCACAAAAACTCCTCTCTTTCCAGGTGGCAATAACCCGTGGCAGTTGGTAGTATGATGGCGCACTGTTTCACTTAGTCAACTGGTAAAAAGTCCTCTTCTCTTCATTCTCTTCTTTTTTTCTTCTTTGCACCAACCTTCTTTTGGCCATTTGTTCATTTCGTTTTCCTGCCACTTACACATGAGCAGTTGCACGAGCAACATGAGTTCACTCAACAGGTCTCCTAAAATTGCTCAATTGTATCAATTTTTACTGTATGAATATCTTATTTAAGTGAATATCATCATTGGCATCTATTCTGTAAGAATATTTATTGAACGTGTTACATATAAGAAGTAAACTTAGCAACTAACTGAATCATTGATTATTAGTCTAACTATTGATTGATTTAATCGAGCAAGTGCTTCAATTAAAATATACAGATGAATGTTATTTTGAACTATCTTCTGCTAACATATTCCACCGAAAATGTCCCTCAATTCAACCATCACTTGTCACTGTAATACATGTGCTCAAAGAACTTGTGTAACCGATGGATTATGTTATCTTCAGATCAAATCTAGTGATGGTACTTCCTATGTACAAAGGTAAGTGTTAATTATATTCTCTTCTCGTGAAATTTCCATTCATTCACTAACATTTACCATTGACAGATGTCTTAGCGAAGGTGAATTGTTACCAAATAAAAATCAATCACTGGTTTGTTTACACAATCGTAAAAAAAATAATGGAACCATCAAATGCTGCTCAAGTGATTATTGTAATTCATCTCCACTTCGTCAAATGACGACGACTCCTGTCGAATCGTGGCCCATCGTTCTGATGAGCTTAGCATTTTTGTTTTTATTTGCTTGTGTCATTTTTTTCTTCATCTGGTATCGAAAAAATCGTTCCTTCAACTCAATGAAAAATGATTCGATTATCAAAATTCTCCATGATGAAACTTCTGACAAAACTCCTGATAAACTTTTCAAAGCGAATAGTGATGCTCGAAGTGATCCAGATTTGTCATCATCATCAGTTGATAGGTCTAAAGAACTGCCAAAATTGCCGCCATCAACGAGATCATTCTCAAAAAAATCAGTCGATGAATCAGTGTCTCAGAAAAGAGAATTACATAATCAACATGAAAATCGTATGATTTCATCTGACGATTGTCAAAATTTGGTCAATTCTAAGCTTAAAAAATATGTCGGTCACAATTACGTGGACGAACAAACTGAATTACAATGTATTGGCAACAACAACTATGAATGTCACAAAGCATCTACTGTTTTCTCAAGCATCAGTAATACATTGTCAAGAACAGAAGGTTCAGTTACATCACCATCAACTCAAATTACCATTGATTCATTTTCCTCTGGATCTGGTGCTCCTCTTCTTATTCAAAGATCTATCGCTCGACAAATCGAACTCAAAAGTATCATCGGAAAAGGACGATTCGGTGAAGTGTGGAAAGGTGATTGGCGAGGTGATACTGTTGCTGTAAAGATATTTTCATCATTTGAAGAATGTTCCTGGCGAAGAGAAGTTGAAATATATTCGACAACAATGCTTCGTCATGAAAACATTCTCGGTTTCATTTGTGCTGACAACAAAGACAACGGCACATGGATTCAACTTTGGTTGATTACTGATTATCACGAGTATGGATCTTTATTTGACTATTTAACCAATCACTCTCTTACGCCTCAAGAAATGATTACCATGGCATATTCAATTGCATCAGGTTTGGCTCACTTACATTGTGAAATCGATGGATTACAAGGTAAACCAGCCATTGCACATCGTGATTTAAAGTCAAAAAACATTCTGGTCAAATCAAACAAACAGTGTGCGATTGCTGATCTTGGTTTGGCAGTTCGTCAATTACACAATTCAACAAAAGTTGACTTTCCTTCATCCAAAGAAGTTGGTACAAGACGTTATTTACCACCGGAAGTTCTTTCAATAAGTCACGACCATCTGCAATTGTCACAGATTGAGTTTGATTCTTTTCGAAAAGGCGATATGTACTCATTTGGATTAATCTTATGGGAAATTGCTAATCGAACTTCTTACACTGTTATTGATGACTTGAATTCTCATCTTTACACAGTTGCAGCCAATTCGTACGAACTTCCGTATCAAAATTTAATTCCTCATGATCCTTCAATTGATGAAATGAGAGAAATAGTTGTAGTTAAAGGCAAACGCCCACTAATTCACAAAGACTGGGTGAAAAATCAAACAATTAAACGAATGTCCAGTTTGATGTGCGAATGTTGGATTGCTCAACCTAAAGCGAGATTATCTGTCTTGAGAGCAAAGAAAAACATTGCCATGATGATGAGTGAAGTTTCACCAAAGCAAGTGAATTTTCTTCTCAATGAATCATCTTCACCAAACTCTCGTTGTTCATCTTTCAATGAGTACACAGTTTCTTCTTGAAACAAAGTGTTTACTCTTCAGATCATTCTATTGTTTCTTTTCGTGATTTAATTTTAACCATACTGTATTTTATCCTTCGAGTGCCATGATCAATAAAAATATTACATTTTTCTTTTGAAAATTCTTTCCAAATCTTCTAAGAATGCAATTTATCTTGCGAGAATTTATTTTTAACCCTTTTTTTTTGTATCACAAAATTGATTATTGACGCAGTTTGCTCAAATCATGGCCACTGATCGGTTTAAAATGTCATCGACAGTCTAAGTTTGGTAGATCGCAGTGGAAAGAAAATACTCTTTGCTACACTTTTGAAGAAGCTACAAATGTTTGGATTACGTGAAGGGGAAAACTGATTTATCGGTCTTTTAGAGTTGTTTTTTCCAATTCAGGGAAGAGTTTGACCACCCAGAGTGTCCAGTATTCTTAAAATTCGAGTTAACAAAGGATCAACTCGTGTGAACATGTGTAATGTGGTATGTTTATTGTATAAGTTTGTGCTCTTGGCTTGCTCTTGGGTGTGCATGTCAAAGCAGGTAACCAAACTTAGTAACCAGAGAGGTTGAAAGGTTGAGCTGTGTGCTTTACAATTCTAATGACTTTTCTCTCTTTCTGGTCCTCTTTCTGGTTCCTCTCTCTCTTTCTCCTGGCAGAAGGGACAAAAATAGCATCGACTTGGAAATGGGCGGCCATCAGACCAATAAATCAACTGTCTTGTAGCCCATTCCCATGTCCTCGTGTCCACATGTTGCCAGTAACTTCTTTCTCCCTTTGCTCTTTTCGTTCTTTTCATTCTTTTCATTCTTGTCTCTTGTCTTTCTCTCTTTCTTTATCTCTCTCTCTTCCTTTATCTTTTTCCTTCGCTTCTCAATCGCTCATTTCTTACGAATTTCATTGTCACCAATCGCGATTGAAGTTTGATTTTTTTTCTCTCACTTTTGCTCTTTTGTATTGCTTGTGTCTTTCAATACCTTTATTTCTATGGATACCAACACCTCTTTTGTATACTGCAACGGACTCTTAATTACTGTCGATTCTGTGAAATGAAAATGACAAAATAAAAGAAAGACGATGTTTTCGTCTTCCCTTTAATTACTAAAACTGCTCGCTTGACATTAATTATGCTGCATTTGTATGGACAGAAAATGTTGTCATGCATTACGTTTTGATTGTTTCATAAAGTGCTAAGCAACGTTAATGGCCTCGAAAAAGGACAAACTTTTATACCAGAAAAATTTTCTTTCATTGCATAAGATTCTCTCACAGATGAAATAACATCGGCCAAAACATGGCTCGTTTATGTATGCCAGTAAATTCCAATCTAACTGTGACACGAAGACCAAATGGTCAATTAGATCTTGATTTCATATCCATCAGAGTGTACAAGTTGTTTATAATCATGCATGATTTAATCGTCAAACCTTCAAACTTGACAATTCTAACTTCAGCCGGTGGATGCATCGAATTACTCAAGAACAATCAAACTGACATTGTTACATCATTTGTCAATGAATATGATGATCCACCTTTTTGGGTACCCATTCGGTCCAAGTCTAACACTTTGAACTTTATGACAGCCTTTGACATGAAAAACAATTCTCACCACATCAATGATAAATCTAGTCGACATAATTTGATGAATAACATTTACAATTTCACCATTGGAATTTATCTGACTATTTTTCTCTTCATCTTGTCTGTTTTTCTTCTTCTAATTGCACAAGCATACAACATCAAATGTTTTCAATTATGGTTCAAGAAGAAGAAAGTTAAATTGTATAAAATTTTACGAAGATTATGCAAAACATTTCTTCGTTCAAGACGAGAAAAAATTCGATTCATCCTTTTACTCTCAGCACTCATTTACTTCTTTGTTTCTACACCATTTTTACTTTTGTTCAAGACTAACCAACTAATCACTGATAAATATGACATCATCAGTGACTACGATAAGGCAATTCAATCAGATGTCACCGTTTTCTACACTGACAAAGTGTTCTATGAATTAGAACTTCTTGAACCAAATGAAAAAAATCGCAAAGAAGATGACACCATCAGTCGGTTCAAAAAACACTTTGCCAAAAGGGCTAAAATATTCAAGCTTGATCTTAAAAATTTGAGCTATGAATATCTTGAAAATCTCATCCTTCTACTCAAAACCAAGAAGGCAATTTTCATTGGTAATCACTTGACATTAACCTTTATCCGTTCACTCCTCTGTGCAGAAAGTATGAATGGTCCTAATTCAATTCAGATCCTTGAATATCATGATCCTCATCAAAGACAAGAACTCAACGGTATACTTTTTCGCAAAGGTTTTCATGACGAAAATATCATCCGAAGGTATCGAGTTGCTGATGAAATGAGAACTTCACAACCACTCAACACCAAAGAAGTAGAGAATGGTGGACTCGATTTGTTTCCTCCCGATAATATAGACAGTTTGATAAAGTTTCAACTTTGTAATCATCCAACTTTATTAGAGTCAAGAACTCATGAATTCATCGCAGGAAATTTGCAAACATTTCGCCTGGTATTCATCATTGTATGCTGTTTATACATGTTGAGTATATTTGTGTGGTCGTGTGAATTACTCTTTCATCATTTAACAAAGAACAGGATTCATGCTCTAAAGACCAATCGACGGCGACCGTTGAAAATGAAGACAGGATATGGTAAATGAAAATATTTACACTTTCATCTGGATGATAACTCAATGAAATCACTCTCATCACCACTTTTGCCTGAAATTGTGTTGACTCGATCGATGTGCGATGAAAATGATACTCATTCATATGTTCATTGGATTAACATTGATTCTTGAAACATTAACATCGACTGATCGTTATTTGCGTTTCAATCCTTACAAATTACTACCTGATGCCAACTGTTCTAGTGACACGTACAAGTATCATTATGTTCAATATTCTAGAAATGGTTTAAAGGTTCGATCTCATCTCTGCTGTCGCTGGAACAACTTTTCATCCTCTCTCAAGGATTACAATCGAATGAAGAGACCAATCGATGGATTCGTTCCATGCTATTCGATGGCTGATTCTCCTTGTGGTGTGGACAAAGTTCCATGTGCTCGAAGCAACAGTGCATCTCAATGTACAGTTTTATCTGATGATCAATTCAAATACAAGTGTTCACCAGCATCCGGTCATTGGAATCTTTCACTTGAATTAGATTCAATTTCACCATTTGCATATACTGAAAATTCCTTTACTTGTAAAATACCTGGTAAACCATTTGGTTGGAAGCGCAAAGATAACAAAGGAATTTGCTGTAGTGAAAAAGATGCTACTGAAGTACATCTAATTTCTAAATATTGTTGTGGCCTTGCTAATGTACTTTGTCAAGTATATGCAGCCACAGGTACAATGTGTTGCCCTGGTTACACTTGTGAAACTGTCAAAAGAGATCGAAGAAATGTCAAAAAGTGCGTGAGAAATCCCAATGTCAATCTCAGTGTTTCTGTCTAATGAACTTCTGTCAAAGATAGATTACAATTACAAAATCACAATACTTCATCATTTGAATTTAGTTGAATTTCATTGTTGTGTAAAGTTAATGTGAATGAATAAATGAATGAATGAATTGTCATCTAATTTGTTTTTATGTCATTTGATGAAGTTCATTTATTTGCAATGAAAAAAATATCCCTGGGCTGTTGAAGGTTGATAATCAAGATGGACATTCTTAAAACTCGGTGACTTGGAAATGTGATTGTGAAACATTCAGCAAATTACTGTGAAAAGCTAATGTTGTTTGATGAATCACATGTGGAATCAATCATCAGGTTGATGTATATATCTTTCCGATGGTGTTTCAATTTGAAACTACAAAATGACACTATTTGATGAACATAAATCTTAATAGGCTATTAAAATGGCCATTCAGTTTGTTTGTTATCAGTCTGCTTGGATAGTTGTCACGTTTCCACCTTCATGACTGCATGAGTAATTAAGGGCCTACAATTGAAAGAAGTGCCTGAGGTGAGCATAAAACTGTAATGCTAATTTAAATGCATTGAGCAAACTCGACAGAAAGAACAGTCAAGGACTTTACTTGTTATACAGCCATGGATTGCCGTGGGCGTTTTAATCCCATGGTCAGGAAAAATTAAAACTTGTTTATAAACCTGAGGAAGTTTTATCCTTCTTTTTTGAATATCATGTGAAGGTTTGATCACAAAGAAACAAACAGCGTGGACGGAGAGTCCACGGATCTGATCAAAGTGTCCTTTCTCTCGATGGTAGTGCAAGTTCGACAATAATTCCTTAAGAGTGAGAAAAATTCGCTGAATTATGGAAACAATGAAGAATGACAAATCTTACCCTTCAAGTACATCCATCACTTTACTTGGTGTTTCTCCGCTTGACAGTGAAAACAATCACTCAGCTTCTGAAAAAGATGAAGGATACGCGATTCAACTCATCTGGTCTAATTATTCTTATTCGGTAACTTTGCCATCTAAATCATATTTACCATTTTCCAAGTCAACAGGAGAACGTAAGACAATACTTAAACCGATGAATGGAATTGTCAAATCAGGATCCGTAACTGCTCTGATGGGACCTTCAGGAGCTGGAAAGTCAACTTTGCTCAATTGTATCACAGGGAAGACCAAATCAAAATTAGACATTTCTGGCCATTGTTTCATACGTTTTGACTCTTCTACCAAATCAATCAACTCAAAATCCATTAGAATAGGTTTTGTACCTCAAGTTGATGAATTTTTCAGTTCTTTCTCAATCTACGAAACAATACTTTTTGCTTCGCGATTGAACAACTCAAGTTGGACACCCAGTCATCATGAAAGGCAAATCAAATCACTAATCAAATCTCTTGATCTGGGTTCAAATGAACAAACAAAAGTGTCAAGATTATCCGGTGGTCAACGTAAAAGATTATCAGTGGCACTCGAGTTGATTTCTGAACCTGCAATTCTTGTCCTTGATGAACCAACTTCCGGTTTGGACTCGAGTTCAGCTGAATCGTTGATAAATCTTTTGAAAAAAATTGCTTTTAAAAGTGATCTACCAATACAAAGTGCTCCCGCCATCATCTTAACCATTCATTCTCCCAATTATGAAATATTCACCAAATTTGATACAATTTATCTATTAAGTAAATATGGTGGAAACATTTACAATGGACCACCTGTTGAAATGATTGATCATTTCAAATCACTCGGCTTTGCCTCTCCACCAGGTAATCCATGTGACTATGCTCTTGAAATTGCAAATGGAAAATATGGTGAAGATAAATTTGAACAAATGGAAAAAATATCATTTACAAAATCCTTCAGCGATCCGAATATGAATACATCGAGTGTTTCCAGTGATTTCTTGTCACCAAAAAAGTCAGATCTTCCAGTTTTACAATTTGAACAAGAATATGACAATTCGATGTTTAAGCAAATTTATCTACTGCTCGGTAGATCGTTGAACCTTAGAATCATCAAAACACCTCAAGTAGTTTTAATTTCTTTGATTCACTTGGTTGTCTCAATATTTTTTGTTCACACTCACTCTGTTCCAATTGGTCGGGATCCAATTTGTCGAGAATTTTACGATCCAAATGATAAAGTCAACAGAAGTGATTACATCGCATCAGATTTGATCTATGAAGTCAAGTTGATTTTGAATATGGAACAAAGGATGAAAGATACCCTGGATGTGGCTATGTTTGTCTTCTTCGATGCTGGTTACATAATGTTCTTCACGGCACTGATAGCAGCTGTTTTGGTACCCTTCGAAGTTCCAGTGGTGATCAGAGAACTAAACAATAATTGTTATAAGAAAGATGCATACTACTATTCTAAAGTCATTTGTGATTTCATCTTACAGTGTATTACGGTATTACCTTCAGTTTTGTACATCTATTACTTTTCTGAACAATTATTTGACCTGGACAACATTTGGCGACTCGGTTGGTTCTATCTTTGCATCTTCATGTCTGCTGTGACATGGACTTCATTGGGAACAAGCATCGGTCTACTCATCAAAGATATACTCGTTGCCATTATTTACGTCGTAGCTTTCTTTTTCTTGAACATTTTTTGTTCAGATTTCATCCTCAAGTCAAATTTAATGGTTCACTTCATGTTATATGTTTCTCGGACCACACCGATGCAGATAATGTTTGAAATGATCACCGTCATTTTGTACGGATTCAACAGATGTCCAACTAAGGGAGCTTTAAAGTCCCTCAGTTTATCTAATTATGACAATCCTGTTCAAGTGTTTGCTAAAATTTGGTATTCGTTGAACTTTCAACCAGAGGACATGAGAAGACAAGGTGTGATTCTTGATACGGACATCAACTACATGTATCGACTTCATGATATCTTAGTTGATTGGATGGCACCTCATTTAGCATTTGAAGAGAAAAATGCAAATTTCCTTCTCGACTATTATGGTTTGGATGACGACTTGTCTAAACAAATGTTCATGGCTGTTCTCTGGATGATTTTCACATATGTGACAATGTGGATTGCACTCGGAAGAAGAGCTAAACTTGACAAGTTATAATGATAATATGTGACAAATATTCAGTGAATTTCGATGAGTAACAGTGTCAACATGAAAACAAGTGACACGTGGATGAGCTGTATACATTTACAATTGAGCTTATCTTGTGAATACAAAATGGTACGCGTGTAACTTATTAAATATTATCGCCTTCCTGTTACTTCGAAAAAGACGTGTTTGCGAAAGTACGGAAGATTGATCACATCTTCAACGAAATTAGTATTTTTTTATCGTCAAACTTGGACCTAATTAAAAACTTACACATTTCTGATTAAATGTGAATTTTCGCTCAATCTGATGTCTGATTGTAATATTAGGCAAATATTTTGATCAATTTTGAACAATAACATAGATATTATACCTGATGTTGTATTCCTTCAATTTGTTGAGATGACTTGAAACTTGATGATAGGAAAATACTTGTATTGTTGAATCATTTGACGGTGAGGATGAGTTCATCGATCTATTGCACTTGATCTTGATGAACCGGTGCAAGTGACACTTTTTGTCAAAGTTCAAAGAGTCCATTTGTACCTGTATACACTTTGGCCTCAGTTCCGGTAACTCCTTGAACACATGTTGTTCATCTTGTTGTGGTAATCTCAATTGTTGTTACTTTTTATCATTTCAATGTCATGTGAAATCGAAAAAGTAGAAAGAACAAATCGTTCTCTCACCAACATTCACCATCAGATTCACTTTAAATCAGTCTTTCATTTGAAAAGGATCACTGTAACTTTTATCTCGTCTCTCTTTTATTCCTCATCAACATTACTCATTGAAATCTATTTTTGTCGTCAACTATGAGTAGATATAACCAGGAGTAGATATGTCATTAATTATCTTCATGTTGGCTGCATTTTTCATCAAATCAGTTCCATCATTGCCCATCAAATCATTCAGTGCAGGTAAGTTTTGACAAAAATAAAATATTTTATGCCACTGGTCTATGTTTTTTCATCATTTTCTAGATCTAACCAATACAACAGGACCTTCACTGATACCAGTCAATCGAACAACATATGCAATTGTAAGCTCGGCATCTTCCAATTCACCTGCAAACATAACTGAGCCATTGAATCATCTCAATCTTGATCCATCGTCAACCAGAAAAGCATCATCATATTCAAATCCACACAGTGGTTCATCATATCCATGTGCCCCAAGTTATCATCATCATTATCAGAGACAACGAAGAAGATACAAGGATGCTCCTTGTGAAAGTAGTACAAACAAACAGCCATATGGAACCTCCAGAGGCCGAAATAATGGATTACACAGGTACAAATCAAATCCATGATGAACAAACTTCTCTATCAGAAAGAGTGGTTTTTGACTACGATTATGATCCTGGTGACATGTATGAATTTGATAATGAAGAAAACGAAGTCACTCATCAAAAGTTCCTTCATACTTGAGAAAGGATAAAGATCGCGACATCGATCACATCGAGATCGTGATCGATCTTCCAGAAGGAAGTAGACGAAGAAATTCATTCAAAAGATCAAAAAAATCACGAAATCGATCTTATCATCCTTCTTCTTATAAAGAAATGTATCGACCGACATTTGATGATTCACCACGGTCATACTCACGAAGCCATCGAAGGAATACAAAATCAAGTCTTATCGAATTGTATTCAAATGGTAACAATGATTATAATTTTGATCCATCTGATTCAGGTACATCATATGGTAGACAAAATTCTGATGATCATGAAGGTGATATCTTTGATGATGATGGCCAAGCAGATTCGATGGATCATGAGGCAGAAGCTGAAGAGTTGCTTGATGATGAAGACACGAAAGAAGTGAGGTCGGAGACACTTTTTAACATCCGAGTCAAATGGATGAACCTTAAAGAGTTTCATACTTTTATAATATAATGAACAAACGATGTAAAAAGCAGTTGCATTTAACGCATTTATTCCTTTCGGTGAATCAGCTTTCAGTGACAAAGTTGATCAAGCGAATTAAATCGGAAGTTTCATCGATGAATTTTCCAATTTATCAAAAAGTGACAAATGAAGCATGAAATAACTCATTTAATTGCGAATGATTCAATCATTCATTTACTCAACCAATCGGTTATTCAACATTTACATATTTTTTTAGGTGTTTTTTTTTGTTTATCTATCAAAATCCATCGTGATGTACTTTGGAATATCATCGATTGTTTAATTGAATTGATGTCAATAAATGACCAAAGAGTTAACTACTGATTTATTTTGTGGTCGATTTACTTTTCCAACGGATGTGGAGCAGTTTGAGTTAAATGTTATACTTGTGAAGAGTTTAGTTGTATTTTCATCGATATCCGAGCATCAGTTGACTCTTCGGTCTGAAAAGTAAGTAAATTAAATGACAGCTCATAAAATTGGATAAAATTGCATGAAATTGCAATGATGATTATCCATTGAAGCCTGAAATATGGAAAATTGTTTAGATGATCCACTTTGACAATTTTCATGCTGTAATCGCGACTCATTTTTATCTGATCATTTATCCATGCAACTTGATCAGTTGAACAAATAATCAGCCAACAATGACAAAGATACATAAAACTTTTCACTTGACTTGCAATAAGTAAAACACTGTCAACATCAAATAAGCCACAAACACAAATTTTATTCTCGTGTACGATTGATCAAATGTTTTCAATTATCAAGAAAAAGATGGATCAAGTGTGAGGAGAATGAGAGACAGTGAATTAAACTGATTGTTTCAAGTAGTATAATCAACATTCCACAGTACAAGTATCAAGTATTAAAATGACCGAACAATTGTGAAGATTCACATGAACTGAATACAAGTGAAAAGAGAAAGATGCAAATAAATGAGATGAATAAAAGAAAATTAAATTCAAATTTTAGTCAAAGCAGGAGAAAGTTGAGGACTTTTAAATGTAGTGTTATGTTTGTTTAAAATTATTTGCTTCCATTCGGGAATCGAATGAATTCTCTTTGCTTCTGCTTGTTGAATGGCTTGTTGTTCAGCTTCTTTCTTTGCTTTTTCGGCAAACTTTTTTGCCAACATCAATCGTTTCCATCGTGGAATTCACATCCTGAAGCATCTCTTTCAGCCACTGAGGATAAAAAGTTTTCTGCAGTGTAATAATTGTTCACTTGATGAACTAATTCTTTTACTGTTGAAAGGATAAAAAGAAGAAGAAGTAACACAAAATTAATGAGAACATTTCATTACTTTAATGCAATTAACTTACCTCGTCTTTGGTTTTGACTTGTTCTTTTTTGATTCCATTTAAATCTTTGGAAACTTTCAACTCAGCAATCAAACTATTTTTTTGTAATTGTAACATTCTCTCTGTTTTAAAGTGAAACAAATTCAATGGTCGGTTAGAGGTTAAAAGTGACAAAAAGTGATCATTGGTGAAGAAAGTAAAGAAGGAAAAAGTATTGACAATTGACTTTGAATTGAATGATGAAAAAATTATCAATGTCACCAATTGACTGAGTTGAAGAGACTTCATTGTCTATTGCTACAACTTGTGATGAACAAAACAATTGACAAAAAACTGGTGACATTGAACTATTGATAAATTGTGCCAACTTTTTCCAAACTTACCTTGAATCAAATTCGAAGTGATATTGATCTTTGACGGACTCGTCATTCGAATTTCTCTGTCCAGTTGTTTCATCACCATTAGATGAATTAGTAGAAGAAAGTAAGGATTTATTGTTGACTGAAAGATCACTTGTTGAGAATGAAAATTTATTTGTCATCCTTTGAGAATCATCTTTAATCTCAGTCAAAGGTGATTGATGACATCATTATCGTTCTGTTGATTTGTTTTCTTTGTCTCTTCATTGTCACATTTCGAAGTGTTATTGATATCTTTTTCACAGTTATTATGAATTTGCCTGTTGTTTTATTTCCAAAAATCTGGCAACTTTAATAGCTGATTTAATTGCAAAGGGAGATGTCTCTTGATGTGATTTGTTGTTATTAGGAGATGTATTTTCATTATTGCCATTTTTATTCTTCTTCAAAGGTGAATTGTTGATCGATTGATCTTCTTGCAATTCGTCAGATGAAATAGCCAAGTGACTTTCAGAAGCTGATCGTTTGAACAACGATGACGAATTAGTTATTTGATTGGATACGATTGTTTGATTTTGCTAACTTGACGTAAATTTGCAATTGCACTTGTGTTGACAGTTTGATTTGGACTTTTATTACGATTGGGACTATCAAGAGTCTAACTTTTCCTCCTAATTTTTTTCAAATACTCAGATGGTTTAATATTATCCTCATCAGTGTGGTGATGAAAATTGAGGTGGAATGAAAGATGGTGAATCTTTGTGAGGTGATTTCATCAGCCCCGAAATTGATGAAGTTGGCGAAGAACAAGAAACATTCATTTCTGATGATGCTCGACTCAATTTGCAAGAGACAGGTGTCAATTTGAATGGATCACTTTTACCTGCAAGAGAATTAGCAGGTGAAATTATGAGCGAACTGAGGTTGCCAAATGAATTTGGTGGTGGAGGTGGAGGTGGAGGAGGTGGTGGCGGTGGTCCTTGAGGTGTCGACATACAATTAGACTCGCAGTCAATTGTTGAAAGGGTTATCGTTGCTTTGAATGAACCACCTGACGATTCAATCACTGGTTGAATATCTAAAATAGTTTTAGAAGAACGAGTTGCACCTTTTACATGATCATGACGATTGTTTGAATCACCTGAGTTGCTTTTTGTTGGTAAGTTCGTTGTTAACCATATGATGATTAACTTTATTTGCAGGCTGATTGATAGAAGTGATGAATGTTTGAAATGCACTTCTTGCTTGTTCAAAGTTAGAGCATTCAGGTGAAGAGTTTGGATAAGTATCTTGATGACCATCAAGTGCATTACTGATATCCGATCCAATTCCTGTGTCATCGGTTTCATGTGACACACCTTCATCAGTTGAATCAGAAGATGAATTGGAGGCTGAATATAAAAGTAAATCATCACAATCGTCACTTGATTGATGCAATGGGTACACTTTTTGTGACGATCGATGTTGCTCATCATCATTTGACCCTTGTAAAGATGACCTGATTTCAAGGCAACCTTTGTAATTTTTCATCAATTGATGGATGTCTCTGAAAATTTTTGAATCCATTTTTATTGATGAATATTGTTCAAATTGTCATTGGTGCATTGATTGTCACAGTTGGTCTGTTTCACATTGAAAGGTGATGTTCGTCGACTTGGGTCAACTTCATGTGATGCGATTGAATGATCATGAAAGCATCATCATCTTCAATGTCATAATCAGGTGCTGGATCACTCAAGTCAGAAATGTCGTTGTATCATCTTCAGAATTACCATTAAAGTAAACTTCATTTGATGTTCTTCAGTAACACGACTGCATCGACTGACACTGGAAAAGTGTCGACTTGGTCGATCATTTCTCTGACAAATAAGTGGATGTCGATTAAGCATTCGTTTAACTCGTTCACTTGACGTCATATTCGATTGATTAAGTGAATAAGAATCTCTTTTATTAATCGAATCACCGTCTAAATGATTGAACTGATGGTTGCCGATCTTTCTTCGACTGATGTCTGAATTGTAACCTAACGAAGCACTTTGTTTGAGTGTACTCAAAATTTTACACGAGAACTCTGCTGTCGTAATTGAGCAGAATTAGCAGTTATCGACGTTGATGCAATATCAAATGATGATGATGTTGATGATGATGAATTTGACTCATAAGTTGATCGTTGTCCCAAAGTATGTCCATTTGCACACGTTGAACAGTCACTCTGTGAATGAGACAATTGTAATTTTGATGAAGTCTTTGAATTAACAACATTGTTAGAGTTGTTCTTGATGCACCCCACAAACTAAATTTCAACAGCATGAAGAAGGAAAATAAAATTTAAAATTCAAACAACACGAAAAAAAAGATGAGGGAAAAAAAACGAGGGTGGACAAGTGTTAAATGATGCTTTCTTTTCATCAAATTATGTGTAAATAGCAAAAGTAAAGACAACTGTAGCTTCCATCATCAGCAAAAATCAGGAAGTAGAAAAGTTGAATATTTCAAATTGAAAACAAAAGCAAGTTAAGTCAATGAATTAGAACAACAAATAACAATTGTTTCAATATAAAATATTACTCTCACTTACATTGCATCCATCTCGTTGATTTGATTGTGATGAGTCAACAGGTGAACTTTTCAGACAGGTTGGATTTAACTTTAGATGACTTGAGACAATTTGATTCATGCGTCAAAATAAACTTTTGTGAAAATTGCCTCTGGCTTTCATTTTCAGCTGCATGAGTGATCAACAAAGACAAACACTGAAAATGGAAGAGACAGATGAAGAAGAAATAGAAGAAATAGAAAAAATAAATAAAAGAAAATGGATTTATGGTGATCATCATTGATATTGTTGTGTGAATGATTTTCAAGTCAATGAAAAATTACCTCAGAATGATCATTTTTGCATGGCATCATCGATGGGTGATTTGCCATAACGATCAATAGTTATCTTTCCACCATTTTTGAGAAGTAGTTTGATGGCATCCAAGTGACCACAAGATGCGGCAAACTGGAGTTGCTCCATCCTCATCCTTCAAATTGGGGTCGATTCCTTGTTCTTCGATCTGGATAATTGAACAAAATGAAAAAAATGAAAAAAATGAAGGAATTGAAAGGTATTCATTGATTTATCAATTAGAGGTGCGAAGTGTGATCAACTTACCATCATTTGAGGCACTTGGTTGCACCCATTTGAGCTGCAGCATGGACAGGAGCCATTCCGTCTTTGGCTCGAATGTCCAATGATCCATTAGCACATTGAACAAGGTACTGTAGAACTTCCAAGTGACCCTCCTTGGGCAGCAAGATACACAGGAGTCACATTGTTGTCCATTTGACCATTAGCGCTGATTGTAAAACAATTCAATTGTTACTTGTTAAAGTTATTTGAAAGTTACCCGTAAATCAGTGGCACAAATGAAAGAGAAGAAGAAGAAAAAATCACTCTAAAATGTCAATGATGGCAAAGTGAATGTGGTTCGCTCGTTCACTTGTTCAACTTGAAGTGAATACTGAATGATTGATCAAGAGACAGTTGAAAGTTCCTTGAACAACCAGACTGTCAAGTGAATTATCTATTTGCAATATTCGCTAATTCACTTTACCGATGGTTAACTTCTTTCTGTATTGCATTTAGGCATTCTTTTTACTGTGGCTTGTCAGTATTGTCAGTATTGTAACTATTTACCCTGTTGTGTGCATCAAACAGGCAAACACGTTTTACAGCATACTTTTGTCTTTTGTACCTGTTTAATTTGATCTTCTTTGCTTCTGCCCATACTTTTTGAACGCTCTCTTTGTTCACCTGAATTGTGAGTGTTAATTTCAGTTTGTTAAGTCAATTCAAGGAGATTGTTTCAAGTGAACTACAAGAATAACAAAAGTCATTAACAACAATTCTTGGATGAATTTAAATGTACTATGACACTTTTAACTTAATTCAGCAACAGATCAATTAGTGATTACTGGTGCTCGCACATTCATGGTATAAATTATTAACTCAAACTCAAAGTTAAGTTGACATTTAAAGTTTGAGCGAATGTCAATTTCGCTGTCCAAAAGTGTCATTGTCACACTCAAGAATAAATTGTATGCCAATACTCGTGTCCAAGCTGTTTGACCACTAACTTGGTCACGTGTTTGACTCTTTATGTCGTCATAAGCAGTTATAAAGTACCTTTTTAACATTAGAGTTGTAATGAGTGTTCATTGTTTTACCCGATCCTTTTATTCAAAGTGTAATCAAGATACAATGAACCCAAAAAATCTGGCAAACCTCAAGCAAGTTGTCGAGTACAGACAAGTGATCTGATCTAACAACATCCCAAAAGCAGATGATTTATAGCAAAAGATGGAAAACAATTCAATTGCAACAAAATGATGACTGTTTGAGATGAAGATGAAGATGGAGAAAGAATAAAAAAATGAATGAATAAAAGAAAGAAACAAGACAAAACAAAATTGTTCCGCACATTCAGGTACAACAGGGAATGAACTAAATTTACCCGTATATTTTAACTGCTGTCAAAATAGTTCAACGTTCAACATTGCTTTTACTATACTTGAGTCAAGACAAGTGTAATCATTGATTCATGACTGTCAATGACAAAATTGCTATTTGAATTATTGTTTTGTGAAAATCATCTTGTTATCCATGAAAGAACACAATGTGTCACAGTTTGGCCAATGAA
Source organism: Hemileia vastatrix (assembly GCA_030280995.1). Lineage (NCBI taxonomy): Eukaryota > Fungi > Basidiomycota > Pucciniomycetes > Pucciniales > Zaghouaniaceae > Hemileia > Hemileia vastatrix. The sequence goes on from JASXTE010000031.1 coordinate 178,500, forward strand.
TGTCACTTTTGTCAATTGCAAGAGAATTAAGTGAATGCAGACTGTGACAGTGTCTCTTCTCACGATTTTACTCATTTTGTTCAAAGTAAAAAAGACAAGACAACTTTTGTATCTTTAACTTGATTTCAATTGAGTTAAAGGAAAAAGAAAAATCAATTGTTCCCAGATGACAGGTTCATTAAACTTACCTGAGTTTGAGGACAAGTTTTGACATAATAATTTGACGCAATCAAGACATCCTTTGGATGCAGCATAATGAAGAGCCAGTTGTTGTTTATGAGATAATTTTTTTACAATGAAACGGCATATTTTTGGATTTACAGTAATTCAAGAGACTCTTTTTCTTCGTCATTGAAGATGTTGATGATGTTGATGATGTTTGATGACGAGTTGATCACTTGCACTTCATTGATGAAATAAGATGTACCACAATTGAGTAAAGATGAAGATAAAACTTTTAGCAGTTGTCGAGAAGACTTGAAGAGATCAACTGACAACAAGTGAAACAATTTGACAATTCAACTTGCGATGAAAAAGGTGGGAGTATCATCAGTGTGGATGATAATACAATCAAAATGTGGGCAGGAAACACTTGAGGTGCAAGGTTGGATGAGACGGGTCCAAGTTTGCAGGTAAAATGCGTGAACTCTCACTTAAACTGCGGCTTTTTCCATGCTCTGGTGCAAATGAGACTTGCAACGATACTTGCAAAATGTGACAAAGCATTTGCCTTTTGACTGTCAGTAAACTTCAATCGTACAGGTAGTAGTAGTCAACAACTGTAACAAAAATATATCAGAAAATGTTTTTAAATATAAAAAAAACGAAAGACAGACATTTTAAAGTACTCGTAAGGTGAGGCAAATGATACGAATAAATATTCTCTCGGTGCAAATTGTCCCATCAAAAAGTCAACATAGGAAGATACAAATGATCATCGATGAAAAATAACCCAAACACACCTTATAACTGGTACTAATGGTAGAAATGATTTAGATAAAATGTCTATCAACAATATACAGGTATTTACATGATACTTCCGTTGAAAGATTGTATTTCCTGATGATTTTTTCATCATCATCTTTCTCTCTCTCCATTTAAATATCTCTCAATCTCTTGTCCTTCTAAGGTTTGTCAAGGACAGGTAATTACAACCACCTTCTTGTACCGATTACTTCGTGATTCACTTGAATGAACCTTCTGAACGATTTTTTCTTCTCATGTCGACAGTTGTACAAGATGAAGAAGAAAAAAATAACAACACAAATATCACTCAAGTCAGTCATCAGTAATATTTACCGTTGATGAGGACAAATGTCTACCAGGTCTGTTGTTACGTTGATTGGTTCTTATTTTTATTTTTTTGGGTAAGAGGTGATTCAGGTAAATGTTTCTGTGAAAATTTCATTCACATTTGGAACAAATGTACACCTGTAGTAATGGTAATTTTTCTTCGTTAATTAAACATCATTAACATGAATAATTTTATATTGTTCAAAAGGTGCTCAATCATGCTCAAATGAAAGAGAGAGAAATATATCAAAGTAAAATATACTTACAATCGATTAAGTTGATGAAGGAAAATTTTTCTTCTTTAATATACAATATCACTCAAGAACAATTGTAAACACTAAAAATTGATTTCATCAGGTGTTGTGTTGATTGATGATGGTCTAAGTTGAAACAAGTAAGATAATGATGATGATGACATAAGTTTGAGTGAGTTTATCTGCTTGTCATCATTTGACGCAATCAACTAATTCAATTGTCACACGAATTATTCAAGTTACTTTCAACATACACACATCGAACGATGACAGAATGTAAAATAACTTTGAATTACTTTTATTCTTCTTCAAACTCGTGACTTGGCTAGACTGAGATGAGTATTTTTACAGAAGTTGTCTGATATTTGATTCTCACGAAATTGCGACAGTCAATCAAAGCAACTTCTTCATCGTCTTCTTCTTTTTTTCCTTCTTCTTCTTCTTCTTGTGGTTTGTTGATTTATTTATCGCCACATGCTGAAGAGAATACAGTTAACTAACTGTACAAATCAAAGTAACAACTGGTTACTCGAGAAAGGATGATAAAAAACAATTCTATCAATAGGTGACACTTGAGGAAACTGCTTACCATCCACTGGTGATTCTTTTGTAGTGATGAACAACAAGTTGACAAATTGAAATGAATGTCAAAGAGCTTGAGGAAGAAATGCTCTTCGTTTTGTACAAAAGAATTTGTAACAAAAGTTAACTAACTTTTTTCCTTCCTCACTCTTTTCATTCAAGTTACACGAGATGAACAAGGACAACTCGGACTCGCGATATTAACTCTTTTTCTCCTTGCTCTGACTGAATCACTGGGCGAGTCGAAATGCAATTTCAGGCCATCAATTGCGGCGAATCAAGGAACAACTTTGAACAACTGTTTCATTTGCCAGGATTTCACCTTTTCTCTTTTTTGACAAGTGTCATGTGCTGTATTTCTCATAACATTACTTTCAATGTACTTTGTACTGACTGACCAAATGACCAAAATCACTTCTACAATCAAATAATGAACACACTGGTAAACACTTACAATGACCATTGAGAAGTTTTTCAAGTTCTGTTGACCGGGCCGGATCTTTTTTAAGCAATAGTCGGCGCTTTCATCCAAGGTATTCTCGCAGCAGAGTTGTCCGAGCATCATTTGTCTAATGCCCGATTGGCGATAATCAGGCCGAGCATGAATCAAGAACACTTTTGTATCGATTGAGATGCGAGTGTCTCATTCACAGAATAAATTAAAACATGACATCAAATGTCCTAGTAGTTGAATAGATTAGTCGAACAAGGTTGGAAGTCGATCAATCTGTTTATTTTGTCAACAAGATGCTTTCGGTGTCGATAATTGGAGGACAAATAGGAATGTCGTGTTTGTGTGTGTGTGTGTTAACGAGAAAACAAGCAACTAAATATTAATTTTCTTAAAAATTAACGATAAACAAATTTGGTTCAACTAAAAAATAGATACCAAATTGATATAAGTAACTTAAATGAGAGCAAATTATTTGGACGATTCTTTCTTCTTCACTTGTTCGATCAGTGCAAGTTCTTTCTTTTCTTTTTCTTGATTGCGTTTAATGTAAACATTCCTGTGATTAACGATACGTTCTACAAGGGCTGATGTAGTCAATGGACAACCTGATTGTATCGTGACAAATATTCCACGTTTTTTAGCTTCCTGTGAAATGAAAAAAGACGCAGAGTTAACAAATAAAATTATCGATTCAGGTTCTAGAACTTTTTTTCAAAATCGAGTACTTACTGCGTAAGGGTCAGAACCGTCAGAACAAGGTATGATGTCAGTTGAACCATGAACCACCAGGTCAACTTTGAAGTGATCTAGAACATCTGCAGTGACTGAATATGGGGCTCCAATGACTGTTTCATTGACAAATTTGCAAGCAAGAACAGACAAAACTCTTTCATGCAGATTCATAATTGGATAATTTGATCCACGACATCGATTGACTTCACGATCAGTATGTAAACCAACAATTACATAGTCACCGAGTTCTGCAGCTTTTTCAAGAAATGCCACATGTCCAACATGAAATAAATCGAATGCACCATCAACATAGATGATTTTATCTCCTGGTTTTGGCTCTTTTCCTTCAGCGAATTGAATTATCTTTCGTGTTGTAGGTAAAAACTGACTGATACCGGTGTAAGGTGAATGAGCAGTTTTATCCCGTGAAACCGATGTAGACCTTTCTCGGCTAATTGGTTCACCTTCAGTATTGTGAACATGGTGCTGTTTAGTGAGAAGTAACATTCTGCCGACTAGATCAGTTGTTGAAACACCAGCTGTTCGATGACATTCTTTGTATCTACCAGCTTGTTTTACAAATCTATATGTATCATTACCATCGGCATCAAGGGTAATATCATCACCATGAACACAAAAGTCACATCCATACTTGTCCATTGTTTCAAGTGTAGTGACGTAGGGTGCTCCTTCAACAACTAAGAGAGAACGAAAAGATAAACAAGAGAATTAATCAATTGAGTCAGTAGTTGAAAGTTCACATCATAGAATATTATTCAGTCAAGTTTTACTTACCTTCGTCTACCCATTTAATTGCTTTTACCATGATATATCTTTCTTCTTCAGTGAACACAGGAGGTCCTTTGTGAAGGGTTATTTCTTCATCTGTATGAACACCAACGACTAAATAATCACCAAATGCTTTAGCTTCACGTAATTGATTAGCATGACCAAAGTGAACCATATCATAGCACCCATCACACCAAACTTTGACAAATGGTTTGGTACAATTATTATTATTATTTGCTCCATTTTGTTCTTTTGTTCCATAAAAATTTGTTGATGAAGTAATAGAAGAATTAACATCGGATGCACTCATATTTGATTGAAATCAAGTTGATAAATAAAAGAAAAAACAGAAGAATGAATCGAGTACGCAGATGATGGAATATCAGCGCTTTAGGTCGAATGTGAGATCGATGATAATTGAGATGCGTATAATTACACTTCTATCAAAGGACACTTGACAGAGAGCATGACTGCGTGATGTGATGACAGGCAATTGGATGGTAAGATGAGGTTTAAGGATAAACAAAGAATGATGAGCAGAAGAAGAAGAAGATAAAGAAGAATAAGCAGAAGTAAAGAAGGAAGAATCGCTTTGCAGTGTGTTTATCAATCAGCTGATTCATGGTGGCAGCAGTGGACAAGCATGATGAGGATGATGAGCAAGGACAAACTGTGTAAACACTGAATACAGAACACATGATTTATTGACAAATAAAAACAAATCAAAATAATGAGACTTAAAATAATCAATAAAAGTCCATCCAATGTGGTTTTGTGACTAGCATTTTGATTATTGTTGTTCAATCAATATTATTTTGATGTCTCCCAAACATCCGTTCGTAAAATTTACATTATACTGATGTCATTTCATTTTCACAAATCAAAACGACCATAGATTGGACCAACTTGTTCAATAAAGTTTATAAATTCTAACATCCAAGTATTTCAGATTTGTCCTCACCATAAATGGCTTGTTTGCCTTAAAAGTCACAAGAAGGTGACTTTAGAACTTTGATAATTTTCCTTTTTTTCTGGGTCAGGTGATTTAAATTCTTTTAAGATTGACTGTATAACTTGTGATGATTGTGTCTTGTGTTAATATAAAATCGCAAGTTGACAAAATTTCATTTTCTACAAGAGCTTTATTCATCTTTTCCCTTATACTACTATCTTTTTAATATTTTTTCCGAGTGATTTTCTGTAAAGTGCTATCGTAGCAAAGCAAAGTGTATACCAAGTGAGGAAGTATGATACATGTTCATTGCGCAAATTAATCCTAGTTTGTCCACCAATGGGTCCTCCAGGAACAGATGATGCTTCATCTGCATCCAACAGGATTTTTTCAGTTTGTAGTCTTTCAGAAAGAATATCAATGTCTTTGTAAGACAAATATTCCTTGGATAAATCATTTTTCGCCCCGAATGGAGGTCGTCTTTCGGTTTTCCTAATTACACCAACTAATTCGACTTCGCCTTCAACTTGACCTTCTGTACGAGTAGAAGGTTTCATGTTACGCCAGGGAACCCACCCACGATTCACAAGGATGCGAGTGCCGTCATTTAGAACAAATGGAGTTATAACATAAAGACCAAAGATGTCTCGACCCTGAGTTCTTGAGATTAATCCACCACCTTCACCTTCTCCTCTAACACCTGTTAAAAAAATTTAAAATGAAAAAAATAATTAATATAAGAAATAATTCTCATTGAGAAAAATTGCATCATCTTTGCTCACCTGAATCAAATCGATGTCTAGGACCAACATATTGTTCTTTAGTATGATCAAAATGTCCTTGCACTTTTACCCTTTTATATTCATATGCATCAATGTCAAATGGATCTCTTGGTAAGTCGATTGGTTCATCCAGTTGAGTTCTTTCTTCCAGTTTTTTGAGTAAATTTACCTTCCATCGCCAACGATAAACTTGCCAAGTGCCAAGGCCAAATGAAATGACTGGAATTGAGATGAGGAGGAAATCTAGAAATCCTTTATCCTGCTCTAGTTTAAATGATGCATTACGAATTTGAACTCGATGAATAAATCGTAAACGATTTATCGGTGTTGAAGAAAACCGCACCAAGCGATTCATATTCGAAGATACAAGTGGCGCCGATCAGCTGATCACCTGGTCGGTTTCTTTTTTCACGATGGATGACCTGAGTCTGGCCAAAAACAATTTGTTCGCGGCTCTTGGTGATGATTCCAATAAGTAAGTATTGTTAATTTGAGAATATTTATGACTAATTAATCCAATCTACTCAGCTACCTTACCTTACTTAAATTATGGTTTCGTGGGTCTCTGGACAAAGAATCATTTGACGAAAAAGTTCACAAAACGCTCAACCTCAATCAATTTAAACTGCACAATAAATTTCTAGTTAGTTTGTTCAACCGTTGTCATGCTTTATCAGGTATTTTAGTATTTGACTGATTGAATTTTCACCATGATTCTAATCTTTATTTTTCTCTACAGGTGTCAAAGATACCAGTAATTTTCTGGCCAAGTCTAAACCAGCGACATTTGCTTCAACTCGAAAGAAATTGAAATTACCCAAAGTACCCAAAAACCATAATCATCATTTTTATCCATCAAGTAGTGCAGAAGTCTTGGCACCTATCGATATGAGTGCATTGGATTCTGAGAACTACCAAAAATCGGTTCTTAGGATGTCTTTATGTTCAACTGAATCTGCTCTTCCCGATGATTTCACAGCCCATCTTCGCATGTTTGTCAATGTTTGGGAATCTGGACTTGAAGGACTTGATGATGACGCTGTAAGATTGGTGAATATGGCCACAAGAATATTTGTTAAAGACATTCTCACTGCCATTTTTTCATACAAATCTTCCTATCGTACAATCAACAAGAGTAATTTCAGATATGCATTCGGTGTACCGCCAATTAATCCATTCCTCAATAATTCATCAAGTTTTTTGAAGTATCCCCAAGATTCATCTTGTACAAATTTAGAAGAGAATTCACTCTTTCATTCACAGTTCATTTCTGATCCTGAACAAGCAGAAAGAGATGCAATGTTTCAAGTTGCCTGTTCGACTTCCATCAAAGATGATAAAAGTAATGCTCAAATTGACTGGCCTTCTCAATCAGTGGTGACACTTGAACATGTATTTCATGCCCTTAAAATGTACAAAAATTCTGTTTCTAGTTCTATGTCTCTTTATCTATCCAGCATGGATCGAATCATGAGTCGACTTAATGAATAATATGAATTAATAAATCGACTTCGGTTTTGAGGTTTTAAGTTTCAATTGTCTCTTGCCTTGTTTCCACTGGACTAAACGGCGCTAGAGACGCATTTCAGGTGCGGTCCAGGAAACCCAGCTGATACATTGCGCACCTTGCAAGATTTTCGAAAAAAATGGTTGACAACGGCAAAAGATCCGATGCCCGATTGGCACTAATTGCTGTCTCAGCAATTGGAGCAGTGACAACATTTATCGCATTCTTTGGACCTTGTTGGCTGGCCTCTGACTATCGTCGATATGGATCTGAGTTTTCAAATCTTGGACTTTGGGAAACATGTTTTCGCAGTTTGAGAGGTCCTGAAGATTACGAATATTCTCGCTACTTTGTTGGATGTCGATGGATTTTTCGTGAGGAATATGCTAGTATAAGAAAATTCCTGTTGCCAGGTAATTGTTTCATTATTTAAGACTTTCATTTGAAACTAATGTTAGACTAATAATTCTCATCTTCTCATTCCCTCGCTCAGGATTCTTTATTGCAGTTCAAGTCCTGTACACATTTGGATTTGTCTTGACTATGGGATCGTTTTTCACCTTTGTTGCAATTGAATTATGCACAATTAGCGATCGAGAAGCTCTGACCATGCGATATCTTTCCATATCAATGTTCATGTCAGGTAATAATTTAACTCTACCATGTCTTTTCATATCTTCTACCTTGTCCAGTGAATGTTGGTTTGATGACTCATCAATATATTATTAATATTTTCTTGCAGCCATATTTTGCACAATTGCAGTGATCATATTTGGTGTGAGAGGTGATGATAGCGATTGGATGCCTGATGCTGAACACAATTTGCTCTCTTGGTCATTTGCTTTGGCTGTCGTTGGATGCTTTTGCCACTGGATTTCATCGCTTTTGTTCCTCATCGAGTCAAGAATTTTACTCAGGAGAGAACAGAAGGAAAGAATTCGTCAAAGCAGTTATCAAATGGACTGATGAAATATATTTTATCGAATTTTTCCTCATTAACTGCCTAAGTTTAAGCAGTTTTGAATCATTTCGTTGACAATACAAGACTGCTCGCCATATCGTTCCTCATTAGATGATGCACCCAAAAAAATTTGAAATCTCACATTCCAAGATGAATTTACTCTTCAACAACTAACTAAATCAATCCAACTGACTTCGAAGTTTAAATTTGCTTTCAATCTAATTTTATATATCATCACCAATAGATGCCAGCTTCAAATCTCAGTCATTGAAAGAACTTACATTAATCCGGCCAAAGATTCAATTCAATTGACATTGAAAATTTCTCTCAATTTAACTTGCACCGAAAAATGCCTCTGATTATTTTCTGTGGTAATGATTTATTGATCATGCATGACATCCAGACCAAATTTGAATTATTCTAGTGATCTGAGTGATGCGAATGGATAAAAAACACTGCATAATTAACCCACCAACTGCTTTAAGGTGATGGTGAATTCATTCCTTAGTCGACGAAAACTGTGAAAATGCCTTGAATATGATGATGATAATCATTAAATATGGTCATTGAAAAGGTTAAATTTCAATAAATATCCAAGTCGCAAAGTGTCATCCACTCTTGTATTTGTATTCATTTCGTTGATGTCAATTATACTTTTGATTGTGTTGTTATTCTCGATAAAGGTTCAACTTCTCCTCAGTCTAATTAAGTAATAGGTAAACTAGTGAGTAATCATCAAATGTTGTGGTGGAATTATCTAAAGTTGATTGTCAACTTTACCTAGTGATCCCTGTTGGCTTGCAGAAAAACTATTGATGATAATAAAGTGATGATCTTACCATCATCTGCTTGCTCAATCGACGAGGCACTTTGAGGGGAATTCGGCCGATGTTTAGTCAAATCAAATACCTCCTACTGCCAATTCTAGAAGAAATCCAAACATAATCAACTCACAAGAAAAATGTTACGTTCAACAAACAGGTGTATTCCATTCTTTGTGAAAAATGTTCCTGCCAACGCGAAATTTACTAATAGATCGATACTCTCATTCAATGGTAAAAATGTTCAACCTGAAATATTGGTATCTGTGCGTAAATTTAGTTCAAATTTGCATTTCACCTTCAGTCCAGAATCAGTTGCTTCATCTGAAGGTGCAACTTCTCGAATGAATTTGTTCCAAGCTGTAAACAATGCTTTGGACACTGCACTTAGCTCTGATCCATCAACCATTCTTTTTGGTGAAGATGTTGCATTTGGTGGTGTTTTTCGTTGTTCTGTTGGTCTTCAAGACAAATACGGCAAAGAACGAGTATTCAATACTCCATTGTGTGAACAAGGAATCATCGGTTTTGCCATTGGAGCTGCTGCAGCTGGTGCAACTACGATTGCGGAAATTCAATTTGCCGATTACATTTATCCTGCATTTGATCAAATTGTCAATGAATGTGCCAAGTATCGATATAGATCCGGTAATTTATATAATTGTGGTTCTCTAACTATCAGAGCTCCATGTGGAGCAGTTGGACACGGTGCAATGTATCATTCTCAATCGGTGGAATCATTTTTTGCTCATGTTCCTGGTTTAAAAGTTGTCATTCCACGAGGTCCAATTCAAGCGAAAGGTTTACTTTTATCCTGTATTCGAGATGATAATCCATGTTTATTTTTCGAACCTAAAATACTCTATCGATTGGCAACAGAACAAGTTCCTGTCAAAGATTACACTTTACCCATTGGAAAAGCAGAAGTTCTGATGGAAGGTGATGATGTTACGCTAATTGCGTGGGGAACTCAAGTTCACGTGATGAAAGAAGTGGCCACAATGGCTCAAGAGCAATTGAATGTTTCATGTGAAGTCATTGATTTAGCTACGATAATTCCCTTTGATGAGGAAACTATTTGTAATTCAGTTTGTAAAACTGGAAGAGCTCTCATCGCTCATGAAGCACCATTAACAGGTGGATTTGGAGCTGAATTAGCAGCAACATTGCAATCAGAATGTTTCCTTAATTTAGAAGCACCAATTGAACGAGTCACAGGTTACGACATTCCTTTTCCTCATGTTTACGAACCATTTATCATACCAGACAAATACAAATGTTTAAGTGCAATCAAAAAGCTCATCAAGTATTAAAATTGTATCAAATACACTTTTTCAACGTATTTCATTTAGATTTTTTGATAGTTCTTTGTTCTGATGATGCATTAGAAGGTAAGCAGAGTCAGTTGGATTATCATTTGATTTTGATATCCACATAGCATGTGATGATGAGTTCTTAATCCATCGAGGTTGACTCTTAGATCCACTGATTCGAGTATTAAATAAATCACCTGATTGAAGCTTACATGCAAGCGAAAAAGACAAAGAACGACTTCATACACACACGTCAAATTCATAGATTTGTCAATGAATCAGTCTTAGAGAGAGAGAGAGAGAGTAAATTCTTTGAAACATCTGGTCGTTCATAAATCTTACCAGATAAATCTCTGCAGAAAACTGCAAATGAGACTTCTTACCTTGTCGGTTAGATCTTCACATCACATCACATCTTCACATGGTACTGTGAATTAGATTTGGTTCAAATTGAGATTTATGAATGTGATATAAAGCGCTAGTAGCATTTGTTGTATGGTGATGTTACCTCTTTCAGTCTGTTGCATTTGATATTTTGCAATTGAAAGAGTTGAATCTACTGCGAATCAGTATGATGTCCGATTTGTCCGTCTAGAAAAGTCAGCAAATGATTCAATTGATAGATTCATCTTTCTATGTCTGTGTCCATGTCTGTGACATCTTCGTAACAAAAACAACAACAACAACAACAAGAAACCATCTTAAGCGCGAAAAATGGCAAATTATTCGCAAGTTTGCGATTACAGTTCACGTCCTGGTTCAATGTACAAGTTTGAATGATCACATATGGAAATTTGAGTAAAAATGTATGAATAGAAAAATACATCAAGTAAAATACACTCGGCATGGTGCAAAGGAATATTTCATTGAATAATTCGCTGTGACTTTTCCCATCATGTGGATTAATTAGTGAAAGAGCAGTCGCTTTGATCAATTGTCGATTGAAAATTGAAAGAGGCGATGGCCATGAGAAAAGGAAATCAATTAGATTCACAAGTGTCAATAGAATGTTTTCAATGTGACCCTGTACAAATTGGCTGGAGTATTTAATTTGTTTTCAACTTTCCCATGGAAGTGAAATATTTTACTTGTTTGATTATATCAAAGTAAGAAAGTAAGAAAGTAAAATCAAAGTAAGAAAAGGAATTCAAGGAAAAGAAGAAGCAAATTAAGCCGGATTAAGCGTGACATCGTCAGCGAAGTTTTTCTATCTTTTTCTCAGTTGGATCTTTCATGTTCGAGCTTAACTCATCACCCTTTGAGTGAAAGATTATGTTGGTAAATCAACAAATGGCACAAGCCTCTCTTTATTTCATTCGTTCTTTATTTTCTTCTTCTTCTTTCTTTCCTGCTCTTTCTTCATGATGAACTGATTTAACCGAATCACTGAATCACTAAATTTGCGATGCAGTGATGGTCATCTGCATCATTTGACTCACCGAATTACCTTTGAGCTAGTCTGATAGTTTATACTTTATTTTATACCCTCGAATCCACAGGTACAAGTTTGTAAAGGTTATTTTTCTTCTCTCTTGTTCAAATTTAGTAAATTTCAACCCGAAAAGAGCAAGTAAAATACTTGATTCCACCTGCGGCTCGAAAAGATTCTTTGCAAGTGTTTGTATTGCTTACTTTTGCTAAAAATAAGAAGATGAAGAGAAAGAAGAAGAAGAAGAAAAAGGACCATCTGTAATTAATCTTTTGGATGCAAGTTTAAGTGACTTTTGTATCCATTAAAAGTAATTGCAAATATCACATGATTTTTCTCCAAGGACTCTTCAGTGTATTTTCAGTGTGTATTCTTATAGTGAACTTCTTATACTTCTTGTTCTTCTCTGGTCATTCAATCGACCGAATAATTCTATAAATTACAACACGAAACAACTCAAGCAAATAAGTAACTTTTTAAACAATCCGCTCAGTTGAACTCATCTTTTTCCTCAATTTTCCCACGGTTTTAATTTTGAATTCACCGACTTGGGTACAATCGATGGTCAAATGTACTTTTTCACGAACTGCTATAACAACCAATACAATGGATTTACTTTGTTGATTGCAATGCTCATTTGATATTCCCGGTTAAATTTATCAGTTCACAATTCACGATTAATTTTTTCCTTCTCATATTTCATCAATTGAGAAGATTCTCATTACATTTTTTTATCTTTTCCTTGTCTTCTTTTTCCTTGTTGCGTTTTATGATGCACTTGATCAAGTAACAATTACAATCGTGAATGAAAGTCAAGTCAACTTGTTGCTCAGTCAATTCAACCCTTCTTTTGAATTCTAGTCACGAATTTGTCTGAGTGAATGTTGTAAGATGAAATTTGGTCTGAGATCAAGTGGTCATCTTATTTCTTATTTTTCATCTCATTGCTCATTCAGTTGGCGAAGTTTTAAAAAGATTCTTCATACCATTGTAAATCAATGGCAAATAAGAGGATGTTTGTTTGGCCTTGAAAGGTTTGTTAGATTTGATAGAACAGACAGGTCACGCGTCTATAATTGTACACACTTGTCTAATTAGTCTGAAAAGTTAGTGGAAATAAAGAGAGAAAAAAAAGGTCCCCTCATCATTTAAGAGTCAACAGTGTCAATTATGATTAAAGTGAAAATGTCACGGTCAGGTGATCTCCGGGTAAATGACAATTAAGCCACTAATGCATCCGCTGTTAACATGCAGACAAAATCACTGACGTGTGACGATATCTTTTTTATATTTTATTTCTTCATCTGCTTAACCAATGAACATTCGACAACATCTCGTTAAACTTACATCACTTTACAAAGTGCAGACCACACTAAATAAACCATCACTAATGGCACGACAAATTACGAATAATAATGATGCAGTACAATGTCAATGAACGACAAATTTATATTTAAAAATGAAATTTTGTACAAATTTTTATTATTATTATTATTATTTCTTGCTGTTGTTGAGTAAAAAAAACTTAGTATCTGTGTGATAATTTACAATGATTTTTTAGTTTTGTCAATAAAAATACAAATGGCAAGTGGTAAGTCTAATTGATGACAAATAAAAGTTAGCAGTCAATTGACTGATTACAAGACAAAGTAAGAAGATTGAATTGATGAGATCACATGTTAAACCAAGATAACTTGGTGAGGTGTTGGTTGGTTGGTTGTTCGAAGTATTCATCTTCGAGTACAATTTGTATTTGCTTGTTTGTTTTTCCAACAGTTGTTACATTCGCTGCAATTTGTCAGTTGATTCGGTTGCTGAGTTGTCGGTTGAAAGATATGAAAGTTCTTACTTTCCAGTTGAGAAGAGAACACAGTAAATCAGTACGAGGTGATTATGCGTAGACAAAGAAAACCAGTGTAATGTTAGTTGTTTACCTGTTTGCGTTTTCGCATTATCACACTTGAGTTTACTTGGTGATCATAACTTTAGTTGATAATTAAGCAAATTATCTCAACACATCGGGTCCAGACAGACAGACAGAAAAGGAAAGAAAGAAAGAAAGAGAGACAATTACAACACACAAGCCTTGTTCAAAAGAGGTTCTTGTGATGTGTTACAAGATGAACAAATAATTTTGACTGAAAAATAATTGAACTCGGTCAAAATGAACAAGTTGCATGTTCTTGTGTCTCTGTAAGATGGATGGAGATGAAGCACAAGCCGAAATTTTAGCCAGGGCCAGGTCAATGTTGTCAGGAGAATAGTGAAAAGATTCAAAGAGCAAAGTTACCGACTTGAGTTAATTTTCCTCAAGATCAAAGAAAACTTTTACAAAATTTGTTCATTTGAAAGATGTTGAAGAAGTTTCACGCTTCAAAATTAAAATTACACCTTTCAATGTTCATATTCTGTGAAAATGTTTTCTTCTTCTTTCTCTCTCTCTCATGTCATCTATAGATCAAATTAACAACTGTCAATTTTGACATTTCACAGAATCAACCGATAGAAAATAATATACTCAAGTTCATATCTTATTTCTTTTTTGGACAAATTAAACAGTAGTTTCATTTCTTCTATGATTTAAAGGTTGCAATTCATGTTGAAGTCGAACGTAGTCATCGTTATAATAGTCATGTTCATCAAGAACATCATCAACATCACTTGCAGATGGTCGTTGTGATTTATTTGCACGATTTGAATGCATTATATGAATCACCTGAGTACCCATTTGCCCAGGTGGTAATAAGACACTTGGTGAATTGGGTGGCTGACCTGACGTTGAGTGGATTGATGGCCCATTTGTACTTGAAGATGAACTAGAAGCAGAATTAGTGCTGCCAGTAGACCCAGATGCATTTATACTAGAAGATAAAGTGTTTAGACTAAGAGGAGGTTGAGAATATTGAGACAATTTGTGCACAGGTTGTGATGAAGCAACATGAGGCAACATGTGTCCTCTTCCAGCAGAATTGACGTATTCGACATCCCGAGGCATCAGATGGTACTCGAAGTTATCCATTCCTAGTCTACCAACTGTACTGGACAGAGGTACAAAGTCATGCATGTAATTAGCCATGTCTCTGGTATGTCCTATTATTTGGGAGAGGGAGAAAGAGGAAAAAAGCGAAAACAAGAAATTCATCAGTTTGATCATCACGCAGAGGATGGATGAAGGTAGAAAAAAGATGCAGGGCGATTCAACCTGCCCGAGAATGATGCAAGAGACCTTACATCTACAGAGAGAAGGAGAGAGAGAAAAGAGAGAAAGAGGAGGGAGAAGAGGAGAGAGATGAGGAGAGATGAGGAGCGAAAAGAGAAGAGAGCCAAGAGAGCTGAGAGTGGGGGGGAAAGGAATTTTCGGACCACATGGCTTTCTCATGACTTGGGCGAAAGCAGGTTTAGGAGTTAATGTGTATCTGTTGAAACAAGCAGCTTTTCTTTGGAATGTGGCAGGGAGAGAGAGAGAAAGAAAAAGAAAAAGAGAGAAGATGCACAGGGATGCAGTATTTACAGCATTTGCAGAATTTTCAGTCAAGGAATTCCGACAGAATAAAAAAAGGACAAGAAGAGTCAAGCATACAATCACTACTAAAATAAGGTGGAATTTTTAGTGAAAAAAAACAGCGATAAAAAATTCTTTCATAAGACTCTTTGAATAATCAAATTAGCAAATTTGACATTCTATCAACTAACCTGTCAAAGATGCATTGCCAATGAGATCCATGTAAGTTGCACCTGGTTGTCCAAGTGGTCCAGGTGATGGCATCAGGTAGTCATCTTCATCGACAGGAAGAGGTCGAAGTGGCATCGATGATCCTCCTTCATTGAATTTCTTGTGCATGAATAAATCTGATCCATCAGCTGCTATATTTATCATCGATGTCATTGTATGAACAACAAACAACACGGAAGTGTAAAAAAGATATAAAATCAATTTTAGTTAGTTCATTGTAATTTCCTTTCTAACAACTGCAAAACAATTGGCAAAAAATTCACACTTCACACTTGCAAAAGATGTTTTTCTTTCAATGATGGAGAAATCAATTGAAGAAGAAAAAATCAAATGAAAAAGATAGTACTTACCTTTAGAATCGGTTGTGCAGTAGCGTGAATTAGATATAAGACTGGATTCACGAATGTGTCCTCCACTTGTAACTGATCCAGGTCCAATTGCTGACCCTGGACCAGGGTACAAATTGCTGTCAAAATGATACCTGGGAACATAATCATAATCGAAAGAAGCAGAATGATTACTGCTAAAATAAGTTGACGGTCTATGGGTGTTTTCATTTGAAGCACCAACAGTTGTTGATGTTGAAGGTCCACTTGATATGATTGACTGATGTCCTGACATGTTACGACGAACCAAATGTTGTTGTTGTTGTTGTTGTTGTTGTTGTTGTTGATGATGCAAGTTCATCGAACAATGATCATTGCTGATGGGATCAACTGATTCACCATTGAAAGTGTACCCAATGATAGGTTCACCATCAAATCCTCTGTCTTCCATAAATTTCTTAATTGGTGTTGGAGGTGGAGGTGTTTCGGGTTCATTAAGTTTCCTTGGTCTTAGATATTCTTCGGCATCCATCACATTTTCCGGACCTTCTGATGGCATGGCATGATTTTTAATCAATTCTTGTTCATCATCTTTTGTATACGCAGGCAGTCTCAAAAAACGATCACCTTTAATGACTAAGTATGCACCAGGATCATTAATCATTCGTTTGAAGGCATCTGCTAATTCTTTGAATTTGGGTCTTGATTCATATTCTGAGATCCAACAGAGAAGCATTAACTTGTACACATCAAGGGTACAAATGAGAGGTTGATCTAGTCGGTGGCCCTTTAACAGGTGGTCAAGAACTTCAGAATGATTGAGACCTTCATATGGCCTTTCACCAAAGGTTAAAAGTTCCCAGATGGTTACACCAAATGCCCAGACATCAGATTTGTGGGTGAAAATGCGATGTTGAATGCATTCAGGTGCTAACCACTTGATTGGCAGTTTACCTGATTCTGCTTTGTAAAATTCTTCATTGGAGTCGAGGAACTTAGACAAACCAAAGTCAGTAATTTTTACCAAACCAGGATTTGCTACAAGAACATTACGTAAGGCTAAATCTCGATGAACCATACGTTTTTCTTCGAGATGAGCCATTCCAAGAGCGATTTGGTAGCACCAGTTGAGAAGTGGTCTGGAACCAATTTTTTGTTTATTGTTCTTGACATATTGAAGTAGTGAACCAAGCGGCATAAGGGCAGTAATTAACATCAGTTCTGATGTCATACAAACAGCAATCAAGCGTACAATGTTTTTATGACTGATCGATGCCATAATATACGCCTCTTCCAAAAACTCTTTGTTCCTTGCTGGATCTTGACCTTTGTTGAGAACTTTTATGGCAACAGGTATTTTGACATTTTCACCTTCTGGAATCCAGACACCTTTGTAAACGGTTCCAAATGCACCAAAACCGATTGGATTGCTTTTTCTCAAAGCTTGTTCACTGATGATTTTCAACTTGGAAATGTTAGGCATTCTGTCAGATGGATGAGGTTCTTCATCAAATTGGTCACCACGGGTAATATTGATGGCCATTTTAAGTGTGTCTACTTTCTTTCTTTCCTTTAAAATGTAAGATCTGGCAAAAATTGCAATACCGATGATAGTAAATAAGATGAAGAAAATACTAACAACGGCAAAAGGTACAGTAGATGGATCATCTTCTTCTCCGGTTGAAGGAGAAACAATTATCTCTTTGTCTGAACAATGAGGAAATCCACTTTCTTTATCAAACATCCTGTAAGGTTTTTCTGGTGGACATTGACTGGTACAATTAAATGTTGATCTTGATTCATCGCTGTATATTCGATAATTTCTACATGAAATACAATGTGCAGCAGTAGGACCACGACATCCACGACATTCTTCAGCACATTTGACACAACGATGATTTTTTTCATCAGCATAATGATCACGTGGACATTCATCTTCACATTGTTCACTTGATTCATAACGTAAACATTCACATACTTTCACATGAATTCCATATGCGGTACAATTTTTACATCGGGAATGACATTTTCGACAAACAGGTTTACCGGTAAGTGACTTCAATAGTCCTTCTTCTTGAGGTCCGATGAATTCATGATAATACCCATCAGGACATGGTTCATCGACTTTCAAACATTGTTCAACTACATTTGGATTATGCATAGATACAATTGCTTTTTCACATGAATTACAACCACCGATACCAAGTGTGTTATTAGGACCAGTACATCCATTAACGCAATTTTCATGGCAAGGTTGACATTCACCTCCTTCATTATATTTAGAAATTGGACATTCAGCCACACAAAATGGTCCATCATGTGCATGTCGACATGCAGTACAATTACGTGGACCAGGACCAAGACATTGGCCAAGACATTCTTCATGACATGGTTTACATATGTTTTTACCATCATCATAAATTCTGTGACAATTTTTCAGTGGTTAAAAAGATGAACAACATTCATTAGCAATTGAAATGTAACAAAAACAAGATAGAATAAAATAAAATAAGAAGGATGTTAAATGTTTCAATGAAAGATGTAGCAGACTGTAAGTAAATCATTGCAATAACTGCTTAAGTGAAAGTTAAGATGAATTGTACCGGGTAAAGTGAAAAGATCTCAAGTAATCTTAACAGAAAAAGAAGAAGCATTCAAAGCTGTGTGTAATTGCAGATGCAGTTGTGCTCATTGTATAATAGAGTAAGGTGGGTCTAAAATAATCGGTGAGAGAGAAAGAAGATGGAAAGAAAGAGAAGGCTAAATAGAAAAAGTTGAGGATGAGGGTAGGTGAAATGCAATTGAACAGTGTGAGAGAGTGAAAGAAGAAAGGAATCCATCTCAAGTGTAGGTGGACACTGGAAGGGAAGAAAAGATAGAGAGAAAGAGAGAAAATCTCAACCTGCAGATTGGTCAGGGCAAGATGGGTGAGGTGACCAGTCTCACCATTTTTTCCTTCTTTTTTTTCCTCTTCTTCTTCTTCTTCTTCTTCCTCTCCTTCTCTCTACCTGTAGAATACATCTACACTACCTTCAACATTCAACAGTATCCACAGTTTCATGTCTACTAATTTCGTACCCTGAAATGTCCTCACATTCGGAGTTGGATAGATGTGAATGTGTGTGGTGTGTGTGGTGTCTGGAGGAATACATTTATATTTTTCTGTGTCTGTGCCTGTTGTAATAATGCACACATGAACAAGTAGACAACTGCAAGTGGGCAGCATAAGCAGCGGAAAAGAAAAGTTGAACGATGCAGTGACATAGGGAAAACCTTAAAAGTCTCTGCAGGTCAGGTGTGTCAATAATAAAAGTGAAGAGAAGAGACCAGAAAGAAGGAAGCAAGAAAGGAAGAGCAGTCATTATGCTGTGAGAGAGCGAAAAGAGAGAAGAAGAGAGAGAGGTTGCTTTTGGGCAGGACAAGAAGAACCAGAGAAAGGAAGAAAGAAAAAGAGAGAAAGAAAGAAAGAAAGAAAGAAAGAAAGAAAGAAAGAAAGAAAGAAAGAAAGAGGACCCAGCGAGAGGGGTCACAAACGGGGGTCGGCAAAGAGGGCCAAGAGTGAGAGAGAGAGACCTGGGCAAAAACCAGTGCCACTGCCGATGGCTGACCTTGTCTCTTTTCTCTTTCTCAGAATTTCTTCTCAAGCAAAAGAAAAAGGAAGAAGACTGACTCTTTCTTTCTTTCTTTCTTCCTTTCTTCCTTTCTTTCTTTCCATTCTCTTCAGCAAACATTCATACACACACACTTTCTTTCATTTCATTTCATTTCTTTCATTGTTCATGATGTCCAAGTCACCTGGACAAGTCAACGCGGTGATTCCTTTTTAACTTTCTTTCACACTGAACAATTTTAAACTCAAGTGATACTTACCCTTGTGATATATTACAGTTTTCTATGCAAGTGTCTCCCAATTTGTACGATCGACAGGATAAACATTCATCTGGTCCAGGGCCCCAACAGCCATCAGCTGCACATTGCGAATGACAAACTAATTTTTTCTCCCCTGTGAAAGTAGAAAAAATGAAATAATCATTATTATGATGATGATGATGAAGAAGAAGAGGAAGGAGAAGGAGAAGATGATGATGGTGATGGTGATGACGGAAAAATGCAGTGAAACAGGGTAGAAGATGGATAACGAGTAATAGTCCAATGAAAATAATAAAACGAGTAAAATAGCAAATGCCAAGAGAAAGTATCCAACAAGTTGGATAACAAGTTAAGGTTACAATTGTACAATTGACACGGGTGAACACAAGTGAACATAGATGATGCGGTTTGAAAGGTGAAGTGTCAAGAGGAAATTTGTAAATTGAGGGCAGGGAATGGAATAAAGAAAAACAACAGTGAGGAGAAAAATTATTAACCAAAGGTAACTCGTGACTCAAGCCGTGAGAAAATAGAAGGAAGAGAGAAGTAAAAGAAGTACGAACAAGTAAAAGAGGAAGAAGAGAAGGAAAAAAATAGAAGAAGGAAAAAAGCACTTGGACCCAGAGGCCAAGAGAGGAAAGAAGAAGAAGAAGAAGAAGAAGAAAAAAAATATCCTAGTGGTATATCCAGTTGCAAGGCAAGTTGAGCATCGTGATTTTCACTATCGACAAGTCAAATGAACGGCAACAGGTACAGTAGTTGCACACAGGCTCCTGAGGTAGCATTTGTTAGAACCAAGGGAGGAAAGAAGAGGAAGAAAAAGAAAGGAAAAGAAAACTTATAAACAACAACACCAGTGGTTGTGTTTGGACTGACTCAACGTTTGTGCACAAAACAATGAACAAGTTGCCAGGTGAGAAGAGGAGAAGAGAAGAAAAAAATTCAAGCCACGATTTTTCACTGTGAATTGTAAAAAGTGGCTCAACAAACCAAATTGACGAAACAAGAGAAAAAGAGAGAAAAAGAAGAAAGAACAGGGAGAAGCAGAGCATGAAAAAGTGCACAGGACAAGCAAACAGGCGCCTTTAAAATCTATTTCACAGGTTCTAATGATACAGGTTGTAAGTTGCAATTTTGACCAAAGGTTCACATTCATCAACACAGTACAAAAAGTGTCTTCGCACTCTTCGCATGATGTACGGTTTGAAGTAAAGTGAAAGAGGAAACAAAAGTTTCCAACTGCACCATATTTAACAAATAACAGGAATAATTTCAATTTTTCATAACAAAATAGTAATTGTCAACTTACGGCACATTGTTTCATTAGCATTTCGAGAGAGGAAATTATTATGATTATTAGATGTCTGTGATGAACCTTTACGAATTTTGTTCCAATCAATTGTATCGGCAAAGCATAAGTCTTTGTTTTCCAACAAAACAACTGCACCTGCTCGAACTTTGGACAAAGAACGAAGGTTCAAAGTGACAAGTGATGTCTTTACGATGTAAAGGGCTGAAAAGTATTCGGTTAGAGTTCTTCCACCGATTTCTTCTAAGTTTCTGAAGTATGATAAGTTGGTGAAATCTGGATGAGATGCTTGAATGGATAAGTATCCTGTTATCTGTTTGAGGGTGGAGAAAACTTCCAGTTTAGATGGATGCATGGGAGCAAATTTGGGGCCAAAAGTTAAATTAGGCAGAAAATCTTGGAAACCAATAAAAGTAGTTTCTAAAATGGTTAAACTGCCTTCAATGATGGTACAGTCCTTGAAGGAGTCAATGTTACCCGAATGAACAACATCAACACCTTGACAATTTTTAGGACATGGTCCATCGCACGGTACACATTCACCTTTGTTGTTATTCTTCTTATTGGGTGGACATGAACGAACACAAGCTCCATTGTCTTTGAGTAAATGTTCTGGACAATTTTTCACACAAGTTGCACCATATGCGTATTTGCCTTCAGAATTCATTTCCCAAGAATAAGATGAAGGATTATACTTCATCATTGGTGGACATTCTTGTTTGCACACTCCATCATCATGAAAGTTTCTACAAGCTAAACAATCAGATTGTTTAGGTCCAGTACATCCTCCTGCACAAAATAGATGACAACATTCACGTGGAGCTGGTCCAAAGCATCTTCCTTGATGACATTGAGGTGAACAATTAATCTTGGAAAATTTTTGACAATTATGAGGACCTTCGCCCCAACATCCATCTTCACAACTGGCATCGCAAGCAGGACAATCTCTTTCAGGATGTTTAAAATCATAAACATAAATTGTTTTAGCTTTAGGACCGGTTAAAATTTCTTCCCAATTAATTGTACGTATATGGCAAAGGTTGTAATTGTTAAAAAATCCAACAGAACCAGCAAGAATATCTCTTAAAGCTGGCATTTCTAGATTTTCCATTTTGCTTAAGGTAACCATGAGGGCGAATTCATCTTCGCGGACGGTAAGTTTGAACAAAGATCTTCCACGAATGATCTGTCAGATCGCAGAGTAAACAACAACAACAACAAGAGAAGAGGAAGAAGAAGAGACAGGTGAATGAGTGAAATAAATTCATAGGACAAGTTCACAGGTTGCTTGGACCTGAGCATGAAGATGAAGCAATAGCAATAGCAATGGCAATGGTAAGAGCAGAGAGAAAGAGAAAGAAAGAGGGAGAAAGAGACGAAAGCAAGCAGGTAGAGAGGCTACGGGTACAGGTAGAGAGAAGAAAGAAGTAGAGAGACAGGTAAGTGCGTGAGAAAAAAGTAAGAAAGAGCCGAGTGAACAGATGGGCAGTCGGACAAGTAAGAAAAAGGAAAAAGAGGAAAAAAACTTGATGGTGGTTGATTCAATCGCCAATGTGAGAGAAAGAGCACAGGTTGATGGGTAAATGTAGAAACTGAGAAGAAATAAAGAAATGAACATTCTCAGCACTGTTTCAATGATAGTTGTAGCATAGTAAAGGTTTCCCTGTTGTCAGTATATACTTCTTCACTGGCCACAACATATCTGTCCACCAATGTGTTTGTCTTTTTTAGTCACTCACCTGTAGATTGGGTAAAACAATTCGCTTGACGTCCACATGTGAAATTAACACATAACCCGTGACTTCACGAATATCTTGAAGGAAGGTTAAGTCAAGGTCTTTGTTTTCGATCCAAGTTAATTCGAGGTTACCATCAACATACGTACAATTAGAATAACGATCACGTAAATTTTGGTAGTGGTGATCACGATTGGAAGGAACAGACATTCGGCCCGTTGTGCCAATGCAAACTACATGACAAGTATTCAATTGATCGTAAACATGCAACATATCCGGGTTGATTACATTTGACATTAGTACGAAACATATACACATATTTGAAAGAGTGATAATGATGATGATGATCAATTGTTGATTGTTTGTTTGACCATTTGATGAGATCATTGTTATGTTGATCATTGATAGTAAATGAAGAAACAAGCAAACGGTGAAAGATGCAAATGAAAATAAAGATGAAGATGATGAGGATGAAGATGAAGATGCACAACGAGGTCAGGTGTGAATGGGTGAGTGGCCATTGGGTCAAGTAGAGATGACCACCAAGAAGAATTAGAGATAGAAATAAAGAAAAGAGGTAAAACAATTAGTTAGTCAACGATCATCGACATGATGTATGTAGTAGGACAAATAATGAGAGGAGAGACAAATGATCAAGAAAGAAAGAGAGAGAAAGAGAGAGACTTGGTTCAAGTAAATGGACACAAGTGGACAAAAACAAGTAAGACAATGGTGTTGAGAAAATGAAGAAGCAAGTTAAGTAAAATGAGGTAAGAGAAGATGGAGTAAGAGATGAGAGTAAGAGATGAGGAAAAGGAAGAAGCAGTTGATGAGAATAATTGTAAAAGAAAAGATAAATTACTTTTTCCACTCTTGCTTGCTAAAGGGTACTTTTCAGATCCCATGACCAGAATAGACATCACTGTGTTGACCCAATTGGTCAATAGTAACAATAAACTTAACGACAGTAGGTACTTCAATTTCATCTTTGCTTTAAAACACTTTGTGTTGGTGACAATTGTCCTCTCAACAGCACAATTGACCAAGATGATAATGATGATGATGTAAAGGATTAAAGGATTGAAGATAATCAATGTTTAGTAACTACATTATCATTAGATGATTTCACATGGTTGAAAGGGCAAAACGATTCAAAGTTTGGCCTGAATGTCCATACAGCAGGACAAAAACAACAAGTAACAGGTGGTTACTTGCGTGGGTAGTCAAGCAAAGGACATGCACGTAATTTGTTGATGATGAGATACAGTCGAAAAGACACACAGGAAGAGTTGCACAAGTAGTTAAAAATTGCTGTGGCTTCGTTGACTTTTGAACTGATTTACTATTGATCAATCGGTTTAGGTGACAGGGAGCCACAGCTACAAGTGTGATGCAGGTTGGCGAGTCAGTATGAACTGGAAAAGTCTAAGATGGCCACTGAAGGAAGGAGCAACAACTGAGTGCGCTCTCTCTTTCGCTTTTTCGCTCTCTTTTTTCTGTTGATGGGAGAGGCCGAAGTCGACGCTGAGACTGGAAGAGACTGCAAGACTGGAAGAGGGGTCGCTCTTTCTCTCTTTCTCACTGCTTCTTGTGCTTTCTGCTCTCCTCTTTCTTACCTGGAGGAGGAGAGACACTCACTGCCTCAAGGAGCCAACAGCAAACAGCAAACAGCCTGACAACCCAATGAGAAGCCAATGCAGGCAAAGTCAAGGAATCTTGCCTGACCAGAGCAAAGAAGCAGCCAAGAAACTAGGATTAGCTAGCAGTCCTGGGCTTAGCGGCGAACAAAGTCACGAACTGGGCCCGGGCAGGATTCCAAGAGCCGCATCCACTTGTCACTTGCCGAAAGAAAGGAACCACCGAGTGCACCAATAGACCATCGGACCATTCGACAACTCAGATCCACTTTCACCGTCCTCATAAATGAATGGTCAAGGGATGCGGATGCTCTTTCTTTCTCTCGTTTATCTCTCGCCATCCTTTAACTCTCAGCTAGTTTACCACTTGCCCAGTTGCTCATTCACATGGTTTGCCTGTCCTTTCTCTCTCTCTCTTTCTCTCTTTCTCTCTCACTCTCTTTCTCTCTCACTCTCTTTCTCTCTCACTCTCTTTCTCACACTATTCATATGAAGGCCAATTTCACCCAATTTCTCTGGTAAGCTCTCAGCTCCTTCTCCGGTGTCTCTCCATATTCACCCTGACAATTCAAGTCGAGTGAACAAATTTATCTTTGACCGAGTGTAAAAAGTTTTCAACTTACGTCAGTCACTCTGTTCAATTTAATTTAAGGCAAAAGTCGTTAGTTAATGAGTTCACAGGTACACTTTCGCTGAGTCTTTAGCTACTGGTGGACAGGTAAAGAGAAAAGATGAGTGAAGCAGAGTGAAGAGCAAGAACCTGTGGCCGGTGCCAGGCGTGAGAGGCATTAACATTCCTCTCTTTTTGCTTCTCTTCTCTCTCATCTTTAATCTTCACACACACACACACACACATCTTGTCTTCTTCTCTTCTTCTCTTCCTCCCTTTTCTGCTCTTTTCTCTTCTTCTCTCTCCTCCTGTGTGCTCAGGTACACGGACAGACCAGGAACGAAAGTCTGGCGCTTCTGTCATTTGTTAAAAACAGTAGAAAAGCAGTTTTCAAGTGCCGTGTAAAACACTTTTCAGCCCTCAGGTCAACAGGCAAAACAAAAGGGGTGCTTCACAAAATCACAAAAAAACCAGCGGGAATTCAACTGACTATTGGACTGACCTAGGGACAAACTTTTACCTCGCCTTCTCACTGACAGTTAAACCTTTTGACCAGCTTTTGACCAGCTTTTTTTCTCAACTGAATGTTCAAAACAGTCCAAGCGGGTAAAAGTGTGTCAGATACTTGGCTCAGTCATAATGTTGACCGGGCTTTTTTTCACAAGTTAACAATTGACTAAAAAGAAACCGGGTGTCGCTTTACATTTTCTTTGTTTGGTACTTTCAAGCAAAGTTTTAGTCCTGAAGACAGAAGACTGACCGTTATTTTTTTTACATACAAATGAGACACGGAACTTGTGCAAGTGAAAAGAAACATGTCAAAATCTAAATCCATCTGTACTAATTTTGTTGTTGAAAACTCTTTGACAAATGGCGTCAATTGGAAAAAAAGTTATTTGAATTATTTTCTGTTTTTTTTATGGAAATTTTCTTCATTTTTTCAAGTATTTTCTCATTAACAAACTGATCGAAAGAAAAGCTATCTTCCACTTTTCATCACTGAATCGATAAGTTCATTGAGATAAATCATCGGTAATAACTCTTATTAGTGTTAGAAAGTAGAGGAAAATCTGACCAAAGGATCCAATGAATATTGCCTGTAAGACTAAGGAATAACTTTGAGTGAGACTGTTAACATTAAATTGTTTTGAACAACTTGTTTTGTGTTTGTAAGATAAATGTTCTCTCGCACCAAAAGGAAACCAAGAGGAAAGCCATTTACTTTCTCACTTGTTCCTTCATCTTCATCATCATCATCATCAACATCATCTTTTTTTTCCTCTTTTCTTTGCCTTATCTCTGTTCTCTTGTGAAAACAGAGTTTCACTCACATGCCGCAAATGTAAATTGAACTTTGAAACTTTATGTTTGACCAAGTAACAACATGGACATAGGTCACTGGCGAGTGTCGAGTTTTATTTTACACAGAGTCATTTACGCATCGCGTTTCTGGGAGACTGAATCTCTTCTAACTTGTGTACACTTGAACAGTGCCATCATTTGCACTTGAACAAAGGCAAAAGAGAAAAAGAGAAAAAGAGAAAAGTATACGGAGAATTTTCAATCCCTTTGAAAGGAAACTTCAACTCGACGCGACAAATGCAGGTCAAACCAGGCAAATAAAGACAAAAAACAACAACAACAGCAACAACAGAACGTTCACGTGAACATCAACAAGGAGTTTTTTCTTTTCTTCAAAGTATATTTACTGTTATGTCTGTTGTCGGTAGTTATTGTGTTGTTCTTTGTTGCTGTTGTTATTGTCGTTACTTTTTCTTGCTATTCACGTTGAGACAAAACAAATTATCCTGTGTACATAACTTGTCAAAAGTCCTTTTCTGGTCGATTTATTTGAGGGAGAAAAGGTCAACCTCATCCATTCTCCATCCATTTTCACTCTCCACTGAACACATCGGATGCCCAGTCGGTGACCATTGATATTTCATATGTTAATAAAGAATCAAAAGGAAAATACACAAGTGCACAAGGTCAAAGGTTACCAAAACATAGACACACAAAAGTGACAAACATTCAAGCACTTTGACAAACCCGGGCAACAAGTGACTTTTGCACTTTGTTGGTGAGAAAGTCAAGTGAAATACACAACGAACAAGCTATTCTCAACACTAATTTGTCTGCCTGGGCAACGAGTGACTTTTAAACTTTAAAACTTTTCTACTTTTTTTCCTTTTCTACTTTATGAGTTTGTTGGCAGTTGTCTCGTCGTTTCTTACATTTGACGTAAGGGTCAGATGCCAAATATTCCAGATGGATGTGGGCTAACTTACTCCATCTACATGACCACACAGGATGCAATTGAGTTGACTAAACAGGTCAAATTGACCATGTCGACAACTTGGATGAAAGGCGCATCCAACAGTTCAAAGAAAGAGCACTAAATCTTCAGAAGATCCGACATCTTCTCATCTCAATGTACGCGTAAGAAGACAACGTACAGAGGAATCGATAGGAAACATATACATTGATCTGTTAAGTTCAAGTTGAAAAAAACTAAATCTCAACAAGCAAGTCAAAGTTTCCACGGCAACTTATGAACCAAATGATAAGGAAAGAAAAGTAATTTTCACCAGCCGTGTGTCCCTCTTTTGAGGGCCAAAGAAACTTTTGAACCAAATCTTTGCCTTTGGTTTCGCCAGGTGCCAGTTGTTAATGAATGCAAGTGAGGTTGTACGATGAGGATAAAAAGAGACCAACAACTAGATACCTGTCTGACTGGAATATGATGAATTTGAGGCAAGTGCCACTCCTGTTGAGTGTCGCCATTCAGGCTGTCTGGTCGTTTTGGTCATTTGGACGGACATCCATCATTACACAGTCCACAGGCTTTTTACATGCTTTTACAGGCAACTGTGAGCTTTTAAGAGCAAATGAATGAAAGCGTGATGCCAAGTGTTACCTTGGGCGAGTACAAGTTGCCTAATCAAGGAAAACTACAGGGTTAACCTGTCGTCCTCTTTCCTTTTTTCACTTTCTTTGTCACTTTTGTTGCCGCAGGTGCGGAAGTAACGTATTTTTCATCTTGTGACTTTTTCTTACTTTTTCTTTACACCGTGTACTTAATTCATTCATCCATTACATTATATTCAAGTGTGTGTCTAGCTGACTCATTCAACCGCAAAATGTCAATTGAACAAACTTGATTTCCGCCACGTGACCCAACAGGTGGACAGGAAGTGTCATTGTCCACTCTGTGCAATTACTAAGAAGAAGGAAAAGTGCTTCTTCTTTGTAAAGGACAAAGGAAAACTCAACTAACTGGACATGTGAAGGATGAAGTAAACATAAAGTAAGATACAAGACAACATCTAATCGACCAGTCAACGTTACAAGTCGATTATGTGAAGTCACTTGAAAGAAAAGTAAAAAGAAAAAGAAGCCAAAGAATATGAAATGACTGTTGTGGATGTTGTGAATATTGTCAATGTACTTATTGTTGGCAGGTAAAAGCATATCCAACTGTAAATTCAGTGAAAATTTATCAACAAAACAAACAGGTGCTTGCAATGGCATTTCGCGTGTAAAGTACAATTGGGTACAGAGTTAAATGACACAAAGAACATTTAACTATTGACTTTGCAGTTGTTACGTCTACCAACGGCGCATACATCATGCAATTGCATTTGCCATATGCTTTTTCTTGTTGTTCTTCTTTTTCTTTTTCTTCTTCTTCTTCTTTCGCTCTCTCTCCCTTATTTTACCAGTCAAAGTAAACACTCACGCATCGCAGGTCAATTTTAAAAAATGTAAACTTACGAAATCAATCACAAATTCAAGTGTGTCTCGTCTTATCCGTCTTAACGAGTGAAAGTACAGAGAAAAAGAAAAAGAAGAAGGAGAAAATTTTATCGCGTGACAAGACACACACAAACTCACCGGGGAGAGCGATAAAATTTGGGTAAAAAAGTTTCTACCGACAGAAGAAGAAGAAGAGGAAGAAGAAGAAGAAGAAGGAGAAGAAAAACCATTCATCCATTGGAAAATGTGGACATCACGTAATAAGTTACTCTCTGGTGTGCGTTGAGGCAAACCTTTTAAAAAGTACTTGAAAGTATCGACTTTGTGTTGAAAAAAAGAGTTTTAAATGACACATGTGTGATGCAGTTCACATGTTGACAAGTGACAAAAGTACTTTTTCATATGACTAATGGTTGAAGGGACAAATAATTTGAAAAAGTTTGCAGTTCAAGTGACTTTGATCTTGCTGGGTGAAGAAAGAAACTTTGTTTTTCCTCATGTGGACTTGAGGGAGAAAAAAGTGGCAAATCTACTGACAATTGACAAGTTACGAATTTGAAGATGAAAAGTAACCAACAAGAAATAAAAGTAAAAACTTGAGGAATTTTCTTGAGTAAACAAAAAAAACACCAAAAAGTAGTGTAACAACAGGTGCAACAAGTAAAGCACACAAAGTGAAAAAAAGTTTCAACAGTCAAAATATACTCGCCCTTCATTTGACCCGAGCAGGTATGGCCCACCTTTGGCAGGAGAAAGAAATTTTTTCTTTTCACGGCCCGTCCAGTCTTGTTCTTGTTCTTTCTCTTTCTTTCTTTCTGCCCTCAACTCCAGTGGAAGGCAACAAATACAACAAAATACTCCTGACCTCAGCAGGTTGTGCAAGGTTTTTAATTTCTTTTGTCTTGCTTTTTTTTCTCTCTCTCTTTTTCCCATTCTGTTTCTTTTTCTTTACTTGTTGCTTTTTTCTTTTTCTTTCTTTCTTTCTTTCTCTCTCTCTGTTTCTCTGTTTCACCCTCAGCCCCAACCTCACGTGGTCCTTTAACTTTTTACTCCTGGATATTTTTGGGGTTTCATATGAGTGAATAGTGTGCAAAGTGTGTTGCATAATAAACATACACATAAAGGCAAGTAAAGTAAGGAAAAAATGAAAGAAAAGGAAAGAAAAAGTTGAAATGCAACCTGCAGTCTTTAAGTCACCAAAAAGTTTTGCCGTCCTTTTTCTTACGATCTCCCCTCTCACTCTAATTAAGGGTCACTCTATTTCTCTTATTTTCTCTCTCATTCTCTTATTCTCTCTTGCTCTCTTCTCTTTTTGCCATTTCCGCTCCACTGTGCAGAGTAAAACAGGAGTCAACAAGTACCAGAGTGAAGAAGAAACTCACCTGACTCACAGTCAGCTTCAAGTCAATTGTGACTCAGCGAATCACGAAAAAGCAAGAAGAAAGAAAGACAGTGAAATGGCACATATAATGAGACACAGGTTTGGCCTGATGATGAGGTAACAATTGGACCTGACTCGGACTCCAGGGCGAAGGGCAGAGGAGAGAAGGAGAGAAGGAGAGAAGGAGAGAAGGAAAAATAGAAATAGAAATAGAAATAGACACACTCATACTCTCATTGATGCAGTTGAGACTGACAAAGGGCCAGAAACAAAGGAAAAAACCCCCTTTGACCCTTACACAGATTTGGCAAAAACACAGGTCTTCTCTTCTTCTCTTGCTCTCTTTCTTCATCTTACATTTTTACCTCCTTAGGTTTGTCTCTGTGTCTCACATCTTACTTGTTTCTCTCTCTTTCTTTTCGTGCCTCTCTGTGTCTCTTGCCCACTCCCCGCAGCATCCGGTCTGAGAACGCGTAGACAGATGGTGGCCATCCAAGCGGATCCTCCGTGAGAACCCAACTCGCAAACCAAGAAACACTACTGACTTAAAGGCCTTTTCTCTCTCTCTTTCACTCACTCACTTGCTTTTGCTTTTCTTTGGGCCTTCTTTGCGTCTCTACTTTTCTGCCCTCTCTTTTTCTCTCTCTTCTTCCCTCTTTTTCTTGCCTTGCATCTCAGCCTCACCTTAAGAAAAGCGAGAGGAGAAACATACTATGGACTCTATGACTTCCATTGGTCCACTTTCCCCACCCTCACTTGCACAGCATAGTCAAACTTTCAACTGAACACTACACACTAAACACAAAACTCAAACTTCAAACTTACTTCCATCTGCCTCATGACGTTTTTTTTCTGCTTCTTCTTCTTCTCTCAGCCTCTCACATGTCTCCATGATATTTTTGCTCTGTTTCACAGGGAATCATCTTCCTTCCTTCATCCGCTGCTAAAAAAGTCACAGTCAGTTTATACAAGTGTACCGGTCACTTTAAAAGTCTCGACTTTACAACCGACAAAAGAATAAACTCTCGACAAAATATACAAATCGAGAAAGGGCCCATGTGTCTCTTTTTTTGGGTAACTTTTCTCTCTTTCTCTTTCTCTCTCTCATCGAGGTGAATGAACAACAACATAAAACGGTCACTGGTATCTTTAAGTAACCAGAAGCATCTTACAAGTTTCATTCTCATTGTAACGAAAGGAAAAAACATTTGCATGCAAGTACCAAATGATTTTTAAATCTTACCTCTTTCTTCGATGAACCCAAATACCGGTTCGATGGATAATGCAATTGCAAGAAACAATATGATCAAATGAATGGCTTTGTTCATTGCGATTTGGCGTTCCTCGTTTACGTTGATTATGAAAAGTGTCGATGAGTAAACACTAAATGAATAGGCAGTTGTAGTGTTAGTAGTACTTTCACTTAATTATCGACATTCACAGTGAGTTGAATAAAGTTATCTAAGATGATATGAAAAGTTGGTTAAATGTGCCACAATGTGACGATCACACAATGATGGATATGAAGGAAAAGACGATGTTGAACAGATGCTCTGCGTGAGAATAATCTGCAAATGTACTTGACAGTTGGTTCAGTTGGTTCAGGCTGGGAAAAGGAAAAATTCTATTGAACAAGTTAGTAGTTCATATTTGAATCAACTTTAGGTAAAAAAAAGCCGAAGGGTGAAGTGGGATCGGCTTGGAAAGAGGACCTTTGAAATTTAGAACGGAAGTTGGCAAATGAATGAATTGCGATGAAGGACGAAACGATGGAAATTTGGAAAATAAAAAAGAGAGCAAACAATTATATAAGATTTACAGATGATTTGTAAAATGTAAAACAATTTTAAGCAATAAAATTGTCAAGGTAAGAAGTTTTGTTGATAATTAATTGATGAATGAGTTGTTTGCTGTGAGTCGTTGGATGAACCAGTAGAGATGTGTTTGAGTGAAATAGTAAACAGTAGAGTAAGTGGTAAGTCGTAAGTCGTAAGGTCGGATGGTTGTGCGTTCAACACCGACACAAGTATGAGAAGACTGAATGAAAATGCAACTCAGCCAGTGGAGAGAGAGAGAAGCCGTCAGTGTTTTTAGTCTTTTCAGTTTTTTCTTCTTTCCTTGTGGGGAGCGCAAGTCTTACAGCTCTTCCATTGGTCCTTTTGGCCTTTTCATTCTTCCTCTCTTTCTTCTCTTCTCTTCTCTTTCCTCTGCCAGGCCCCTCATTTCTCAAAGTTCTTCCCTTCTCTTCTTCCTTTTTTTCTTACACGCACTCAGGTCAAACGGCCAAAACGAGATACATATTCACCCTGCTGACCTTGCTGACCCTACTGACCACTTTAAAGGTTCGCTGCTTTCCCATTACTATGGACCATTTTCTTCTGTAAATGACATTTCACCCCTTCTTTTTTCAACCCCTCGGTCAATCAGTCCTGGTGATACAGCATTTATTTACAAAGTATACTTCCATTTCCTTTCTACCTTTATTGTCAGCCAACTTTCAACATTGAACTTGAAACTTGTACATTTGTCTCCGAAACAATATCAAATAAACATCTTTACAATCATCTCAAAGTTAATGTAAACAGGAGACATGAAAAATCGACTGATACTTTTTACTTACAGAGTCATCCGGTTTAATTTTTTTATGCATTCACAATATTCAAGCGCTGGATTAATGAATGGATTAATGATTCAAGTTCCTCAATTGAAGATGATGATCAGTAACAACTGATGATTTGAAAAACAAGTGAATTTGCCAAAATTGGAGTTTTGACAAAAGGATAATACAGGTTTCACAGTGAATTTTCATGCATGTTGTTCCTTCCTTTGCATTTCAGCAAGTCAGCCCGATGAATACATCCCGGTGAGTATTCATTTCAAATCGGAAGAACTTTTAGGCAGAAATTTTCCTCGCTATTGAGCCACTCATCATGATTATGCCTCGATGATTCATTTGCACATTGGCCAACACTCATTGGACCACAATGTGTCATTCTTGTTACTTCTATGTCATCCAGTTAATTGCGATCTAAGATCTTGGACAACATATGGATAACTTGATAATTGACAAATCCGGACAAAACAATAAAGAATTTGTTCATTTGCACAAGTGTTAACCAAAATTGATAAATTGAAACATGACTCATCACCAAGAGAATAAGAGCCAAGATGAATTCGAATGCGGCGGAATTTTTACTGCTGCAATCGAAGTCAGCGCCTCTCAACGGTTCTTTCGTATTTTCCATGTACAGCTGATCTAGAACTCGATCAACTTACCCTAAAACAAATCGTCAAGTTTTGACGATTGGACCGATTTTTTAAATACTTTATTGAGGATCTATCCAAGCTGCTACATTTTACCAAAAGGAATGGAAACATCAGCTGCTAGTGGATCATTTAAGGCAGTATCATGCCTTTTCACTGCCCAAATTGAATCTTCTGAATCTTCTGAAAGTACGATTGAATTGATCAAATCAAGACTCAAAAACTCACTTGATCTGGAAGAAATTTCATCAGCCATTCCTTTACCCGATGGTGGGAAAATGATAATCATGGGAGTGAGAGAAAGTTCACAGAACTCTTCACTTACAGCTACTTTAAGATTGTATCCTAAAGAGAAGATCATCACCATCAATTTAGAAGGTGCTTCTCCAATTAACACTTCTTCTGTCGATAATTCATATGATTTTGTCACTGGGTCTGAATTGAAGGCAATAAATAATAACTCGATGGATCGACTGAAGAACTGTCTGTCGGCAGATTTGAAACAAGAAGTGGAAAAAGTTCCCGTGATCAAAAGAAAGTCTCAAGTTCCAATTTACTTTACCAGTACTGACGATCGAGTCTTTGAATACGATTTCGAAGAAATTGTCTTCGAACAGCAATCACCTCATCAAAAAGTGGCTATTTACAAGTCCAAAACATTAGGAAATTGTCTGTTTTTAGACGATTTACAAAATTTAGCTGAATCTGATCTTGCTTACACTCGAGGACTTATGAAATTTGGTCAGAACAATTATAAAGACTGTGAAATTCTCATTCTCGGTGGTGGAGATGGTGCTTTGCTCAATGAACTGATGAAAGAACATCCCAAATTTGTTACCATGGTCGACATTGATCAAGTTGTCATGGATGCATGTAAAAAGCATCTTAGAAAAGCTTGTGGATCAGTCCTCGATACATTCCAAACTGAAAAGTATCATGTGATTGTTGGTGATTGTATTGCTTTCCTTGAAGATTCTTTGAAGACTGGAAGAAAATTTGATTATGTCTTTAACGACTTGACCGATATACCTCTTACACCAGAGCAGTCTGACGTTGGAAAAGATCTATGGACCTTTGTCAGGAAAATCCTAAATTTGTCATTGCAAGTGCTCAAATCATCAACAGGGAGATATCTGAATCATGTAAGAACAATCTGTTGACCATTCGATCCTTCAATGTTAATTTAATTTGCTTTCTCTCTTAAACAGGCATCAGCTTCCGGATGCACTGATGCTTTGAGGGCATACGAATCACTTTTGAATTCACTGCCTGTCAAGTACACTCGCCATTCGACATTCGTACCATCCTTTCTTGAAGAGTGAGTTGATTTGCATTATGAATTAATTTTATCACTTTTTAACTTTTACTGGTTTTACTTTTCTCTCTCTCTTTCTCTTTCTTCAGATGGGTATTTTACGAACTCCAGTCGGCGTTGTAATGTTCAATGAGTTTTCACACGCACTTTTTTTCTCATTCTCACACTAATTGGTAATTTTGAATTGAAGCAGACCTGTTTTGACGTGTTAAAAGCTTCCGATCTTTTAACTTTGATGATGATATCGCGTATGAACTTGATAAGTGAACACTGACGAATCTGTCATGAAATCTCGGTATCTCATTTGGTTTGATGAATTTTAATTATCAACTTGTTACAATTTTACCCAATTAGAAAGTCCTGATTGTATCTGAAAGGCAAGTAGTTGAATTGATGACAAATAACCCCTTGGCATTTCCTGTAGGGCGATTAAGTATATTGTAGTTCTGAGTGATATCTTATGCCACGGAGTTTTGGGCACATGTTGCAATAATTTTATGCACATTTTTTATTCGAAAAGGACGTTCTTCGTTGAATAAGACGAAATTTGAGTTGACACTCACAGAGCAAAACAATAAAGTTCTTCAAGTTGAAAATGTTTTCAGTGACAATCAACAGAGTGCACCAGCCGAGTAAATGCGGACGTTTTGAAGATTGAGATGAGAAGATTTTTAATTTTTCCTTTTCACCATGATGATGATTTCATGCTTGAAATAATTTCAAAAGTGCTATTGACAGTTCGTGAGATGAATCAAGTTATTCTCAAGGATGTCTGGAACATCCATGCAAGTGAACAAGTGAACAAGTGAACAAGTGAACAAGTGAACAAGTGAACAAGTGAAGATATTTGTTTGTTCTCTCGTTAAGTGTTCTATCTGCCAATGAATTGTAACCAAAGTCACAAACTTGGATCAAATTGGTGTTAGGTAAGATGAAGATACATGTGCTTAAAAAATTGGTGTCATCTGAACGCCATTTGGCTGAAAAGTTAAAACTTTGTTGTCGTATTAACTTTCGTAAATGAACCTTTGTACGAAAGAACAAACTCACCGATGGCCTGTTTGGTTTGTTGCCAAGAAGTTTCTGGCTGGCAAGAAGATTGCATCACCAAATTCAATATGAACTTTACTCAATCCACAAAGGAAAAGTTAGAAAGTGTAAAGTTAATTTACCGATGAAAATAAAAACAATGCTTTTGATAAACAAGGAGAAGAAAATTCTTCTTCTTGCTTCATGTGATAAACAATCAAGCAGCAGATAATTTGACGACGAATGAATTAAACAAATGAACCAGATGAATATAAATATTTCAAATGATAAATTAGTAAATTTTTCTTTCTAGTCATTCATATTGACAAGATAGTCAATGACGATGAGAACAATAATTACACCTCGTGTTTATTTATCCAAGTTACGAGGCACAACAACTTGTGGTTGAGGAAGGTTAATCAATAAAGAAAAAAAATCAATCAAATTAAATGTCAAATAAATCAGCTGTAAACTGGCTGATAAATTGGTAGATTAAAAACACCGGTCATGCAAATGATTCATGTGAGTGAATAGCTCATTTTTGTTTTTTGCTTTTTTTTTGTCTTTTTGCCTAGTTTTATGTTTCTTTGGAAGGATGGATGTTGTTGTTACACCTTTTTTAAATTGTCATCATTAACATCCTTTCCTTTTAAGATTTTTCCTGTTCTGATGATGAGCGATGTTTATCAATCAAATTGACAGAAGCATAAATTGGTGGTGAAATGGCACCTGATGAAGGATTGTTGTTGTGATTATTTTCGCCTAAACTTTCATCCTTTGCATCATCTTTGTTTGAAGTGTTATCATTGTGTAAGTAAGAAGCAAATCTCATTGGAGAAGAAGATCGAGGTGTCGGTCCAGCGGCAAATGTTGTCAATGCATGTGGTAATTGTTGATTTGAAGAATAAGTAGGTCGACCAGGAGTAGTTGGTCTGGATGCGGGTCTTCCTTCGGTATCAACGATGTCACCATCTTCAGTTAGTAGAGTGACACTTTTACTCTTGGATGGAGATGAAGCTCGACCAAATGAACTGTTAACATTGTTACTATTATTACTGTTGTTAACAAAATTTAACCTTTCAATCAATCTTGATTTAGGTGGCGATGGTGGCCTCGCAGGAACTGGTGAACAATCTTCGTCACGATAATCATCTGCTTGTCTGTTTTTCACTTCATCATAAGCAGGTACTTTTGATGCAGATACTGTTCGAGTTAATTCATTAAGCATAGCTTTAGATTTACCCTTTTGTTCTTGGTATGTGGTATCATTGCTTCTACTGTTTAATTTCATTTGTTGCCTTTCAAGCCATGTCATTGGGGATGATGTATCTGCAGTAATTGTGTCTCCTGAGTTGTAACTTAATTCACTTATGGCATCCATGGCATCTACTAGTTCACGCGGGTCATCATAAATGTTACTAGATGTGACAGTTGGTGATTTGACTAAACCTCTGGTTGTTCCGGCGACATAATTTGAATGATTGGAAGAGTGTCCATTCGTTCGAGGTTCGTTATAATCAACTTCGGGTTCGGGTCGAGGTCTATTTTCAACAACATACGCTGTAGATTCAGAGTGAACTCTTCTTCTCTGAATCATGGGTGATGCAGATGTCACTCCATAAGTGAAAGGTCGTGAATCTGCTCTTGCATGATACGGTCTTGATCTGTCATCTTTACACCATTGAGTTGGTCGAGTCAGTAGATGAGGAGGTAAAGGTTCTGTGGAAGGTTGGGCTAAAACTCCACCGGCTGTTCCATAAGGAGGATTAAGAGATGCAGTTAACAAGGATGCTGCAGATGGTGCACGTTGAGTGACGATGGTTGCTGCAGTTCCAATGGATGATCGATCATTATACCTTCCTGTGGATACTGATCTTCCCGAAATAACACTATTGGATCGATTAAAAGGTCTAACAGGTGAAATTGATGCTGTTCTGGTTGGCCCACTGGAGAAGTAACTTTTTTCTCTTCCACTTCGATTAAATTCCCTATTTGTCGATTGTGAATGACTAAGTCGACTTCTGTTTGATGGACTGGGTGACCTTCTGTTGTTGGAGTTGTTGTAAAATTCATCCGAATTAACAGATTCAAAAACAGCTCTTGTCCTCGCAACTCCTTGAGTGGGAGTATTTTCTATACCAACTTCATCCAAGTTACTTATACTTCCATTGAGGTATCCCACTCGATTTGCATTAGACTGTGATCTACCGGATGCACTTTTACGACCGGTAGTAGAATAGTCAGGAAAATTGCGAACTTCTTCCATCATAACATTAATCAAATCATCCAATTCTTGACGTTCATGTGAAGACAATTTTTTCTTACCAAGAGTTGAAGCATAAACACCCACACGATTGGCTTCATCTTGATCACCAATTTTGGCTCCAGGAAGGACATGTGTACCTTTAAATGGTGAAGTTGATTTAACTGGTGATCCAGGTGCATCTGTTACAATAACCGGCTTTGGTGTTGATGTAACAAGTGAATGTTGAGTTGCATAAAGTGGTCGAATTGGTGTCGGAGTTAAAGTAACTGAACGTACTGACATTCCTCGAGATTCTCGATCATACAAACTTCCTGTCGAAGGTAAACAACCACTAGCTACATCATTAACATTACTTGAAG
Source organism: Hemileia vastatrix (assembly GCA_030280995.1). NCBI lineage: Eukaryota > Fungi > Basidiomycota > Pucciniomycetes > Pucciniales > Zaghouaniaceae > Hemileia > Hemileia vastatrix. The sequence continues at coordinate 216,960 of JASXTE010000031.1, forward strand.
TTGTTGATGGTTGATTGTTGTAGTGATTTTTGGATGAATTAGCCAAAGTTGCATACACAGCACCTGAATCAACTTCATCACCACCATATGTTTTACCTTCTTCAATACGAATTGAAGATGGTACGTAATGAAGAACTGACGGTTTACTTCGTGATGTAACACTTGGTGAATGTGAAATTGATCGAGGAGTGAACTTTTTTTCCATAGCATTACCTAAACTATGATCATTATGAGGTGAATGAGTAGAAATACTTCGAGCTGTTGATCGAGTTGACTTATAATCAGGAAAAGTAGCTAATTCTTGGTACATATCACGTAATAGTTGATCCAATTCTTTTTGCTCTCGATCTGTCATTTTTGAAGGTCCTCTGGATACTTCACTTGATTGGACAGATGGTTTATTAATTGGATTAACAGTGGTATAGTTGATAGTTTTAGGTTGTTTGGAGTTGATGATACTGTTGTGATTATAATAATTATTATTGTTACTGCTATTATTATTATTAATATTATTGTTATTAACTGTTGGAGAAGAATAGGATGATGATGATGATGATGTAGTTTGGTGTAGTTGTTTGTTCGATTTAGGAACAGAGTAGATGGATGATGTTTCACCGAGAAAAAGTTTACCACTGACAGGTATTTGTGAGTTGCTCTGATGCTGATGTCTGCTATTGGATGAGAGGGGAACTTGTTGTCGCTGTTGTTGGTAGTTGATGTTGTTGCTGTAGTTGTTGTTGTTGTTGTTGTTGTTGTTGCTGTTGTTGAGGTGGTTGTGTTGATGATTAAATGCCATCTTAGGCACCATGACACGGCTAGAGGTGGGTTCGCAGTTTGCGAGGGTGGTTTGATTCATACTTCTTAAGAAATAACCTCCTGTTCTGTTAAAGTCACTCCTGTTTGACCCTCGGGTAACGGGTGAGGGTTGAAAATTTGGTTGGTTCAGTCGATTTAGTTGATTTAAATGTGGCTGTTGATAAGCAGGAGACGGCGAGTGGGACAAGGAAAGAATTTGCCTTTCTTCGGGCGGAAGATCGTAATCTGAATCCACTGCAGTTACTGAACCAGCTGTGTTTGTGGCAACAGTTGACGCAGGTGACAGCAATCCCTGGTTTTGATTATTCAAATTATCAGAATGATGAGTATGATGTGAATGATGTTGAGAATGATGATGATGTGGATAATGTTGTGAATGATCTGAATGCGCATTATTTCGTAAATGAGGTGGTAATTCACTAGACACTCTATTGTGATCTCCTCGTGAACCAACAGGTGAATTATTACTGTCAATGTGAACTGTTAGAGGAGTTTTCGTGTCACTTTGTGATTTCATGTAAGAAGAAAGGTAAAGCATTGCGTGGGTGGACGAGTGAACAGATAAAACAAGTAAAAAGTTACTTTGAAAAAACCTTGCTTGACCCAGTGGCTGACAAGTTGTAGCAACAAACAAAAAAAAAACAAAATCAGCAGCTACAACATTCTAAGCATCAGCATCAACGACAGCCGATTCTGTGTGGATGGCGGAAGTTGAAGTGAGATGACTAAGATGACTGGGATGAGATGACTGAGCCCACTGGAGAAGACTGGTGCCAGTTCACCAGTTCACCACTCAGACATCCCAGTCTTTTTTCCAAAGCATCCCTCCTCCTCTCTTTTTTCATTTGCGCTTGCCTGTGATGTTTTTCCCTCTCTGTATCTTCTCTCATTGCTTCTTTCTCTCCTTTGAAACATCTCATCTTCCACTCTCATCTTGTCTCCTGTTTTCTTTCTTCTTCTGTAGCCGGACTCTTTCTCTTTTTCTTTTTTTCCTTTTTCCTCTTCTTCTCTTCGACGTGGACCCGCGGGCACTTTTAAAGGAAGAAAAATAAATTGAATAACCTTTACTCTGACATCGCCTACTCCTTTTGGCCTGAGCTGGCCGCTAGCAAGTTCTGTAGGAGTTTTCAACAGGATATTTTAAGTCAAGAAGGAAGAAAGAGCAGGAGAAGAAGAAGAAGAAAAAATGAAAGAAAGACGATGAGGATGAGGATTTGCTCTGGATGTCGTGGGCGCGCAGGGTGAATCCTAAAATTAGAATCAATCCTCACTGTAAGGACACTAACCTAACCTGAAAGCTAAGAAAACTTGTGAGAAACAAAATGACTCGCGCACATCTTGCATTTTGTGTTCTGAGATGCTTCATTTTCGATCTTAATCAGTCCTACTCTCATTGCTTAAACAAAGAGTTGTCTTCCAAAGCAAAGAGATGAGTGCAAGATGTACAAAAGTGCATTTTCTCATTTACTTCATTCAAAAGAGAGGAAAGATAGAGAAAGAGAGAAAGAGAAAGAAAAAGAAAGGCAAGAAGTGGCTCAATAGTTTAAATGTGACAGAGAGGAACAGTCTTTCACTGATAAACTTGAGAAACTGAGAATTGTCTCAAAGGTTTTCTTACCTCACTAAGATGTTTACAACAGACAGGTCACAGCTGTGACGTTGTGTTCTATGAGATTTTGGGGTAAGTTGAGATGTGAGGATGTGGAGATTTGAAGATCCTGAGAAGTTGTAGTGATGATGAGGAGATGCACAATCAGCAGGCGTAGGATGATGCTGGCCTCATCTTGGCTCACTGTGTCTACCCTTTGAGGAAACTGTGGGCAGACTGGATCAACAAGTGACTTCTTACCAGCTGACACTAAATTCAATGAAGCCCAAGAGGAAGAAGTTCATTGAAGAAAAAAGAGGAGAAAAAAAACTAAATAACGAAATAAAAAGAAACAAGGGAGGAGAAAGGGTGAGTCAAATTCATTTATTCATTTGTTGTCAGGTAGAGATTAAGAATTGAACACATTGTAGACAGTGAAGACTGTTCATTTTGTTCATTTTGTTCAGTCTATTCATTCAATCTTACAACTCTGTATAAACTTGGTTATTGGTTTGGTCAAAGTGTGGGAATGGATTCACTTTTTCACTCACATCTGTTTATTTGATCCACCTCACTCCCTTTGATGGTTTGATGGTGAACAAACCAACACTGAAGACCATTCAATGTAAATCCAATAAGTAGATGCAATAAAGTGACTGGTAATAGTGACAATCACATCAGTGAATTGCCTTTTACTGCTCCAACCCTGTTGAAGGATTTTCTTTATTCAAATCCTCATCCGGTTGTTGGGGAATGAACACGTCCCTAACAACATACTTGTCCAACTGAATTATTGTATAGTTACCTGATTACAACCTTTCATGAAGCTCATGAGATCACGAGCCCACTACTTGTCAACTGGACAATTGACTTTTTCATTGGTTGATTTTTTCATTCTTTCATTCTCTCACTCTTTGACCAATTGCAACTTGAGACTTTATATTGGACTCTCTCAGTCCTTATTGCTTGCTGAGCGATGGAAGAACCAGTTTGACATTGGACCAGTGTTTGCCCCAAACACTAACAACGAAAAAACAAGCACAGTGTGTGTGAGTGAAAAACGGAGAAAAATCATTCAATTTCAACATGCAACTTGTTGAGGGAAAGTTCAATTACTGAAAAAAACTTTAAACAACAACTGGGTGTAGCCAAGTAATTCATTTTGCAGAAAAGTAGCAGCGTTTACCATATGCCCAATGGCAATGTATGATGGGCAATCATCGCATCAGTTTAAATGTTGACCCGAAACTTAACCAGTCATGATGTTTAGCACCCAATTAAGCAAAAAATTGTTCTTCATCACGAGTTTTAACTTAGACTGAGACTTTTAGACAGGAGCTGCTGTTAACATGGACTGGTGTCAATTAACTTGACGAAGGAGCGAAAAAAAATCACAAATTATAATTTGAACCAGTACAAGTAGACAAGGATAGACAAGGATAAACATGAAGACAAGGATGAACATGTTGACCTATCATGCCCTTGGACACGGATGAAAAGTCAAAGCAACAAGTACAGTGTGAGTAAATTTAGTTTGAAAAGAAGAAGAGAAAAAATGTTACTGACAGACAGCAAAGGAAAAATGACGAAGAAAGACACAACAAACCCCAGGTAGAGAGAGAGAGAGATGAAAGTTTCTATTTTCACTACAGGTGAGAGCTTTTGCTCTTTTTTTATTACACTTTGTTAGCGAGAAAAATTCTTCCACACACTAAACACTTAGCACACCTTGAGGCCACATGAGCACATATTAGGTCATCGGTCACTTTGTTGTCCCGGTAATTGCTTTTGCACTGGCTCAAAGAACAAGTCCAACACTTGGTGGCAATAAAAGATTTATTTTTTCTCCTGTTAACATTTGCCATAAATTCCCCGTCATTCTTTCACTAAGTGACAAGTCGACCGAGCAATTTGAACAACTTGAACAACTTGAACAACTTGAACAACTTGAACATCGAACATTGTAATTGGTTACCACTTGTCGACTTGTACATTGTTCAATGTTGACTGTTGACTGTCTCGTCATCGATGTTGAATCATACAAGGCGAGACAAGATAGAAAGAGAGACAAGACATAAGACACAAGAAAAACAAGTAATTAAACAACATCATAATGGCAATTGATGTTAATTTATATGTTTTTTCAAAGGTGACAAATTGACTCTTCAATGTGGCCCAATAGATCGTCTTTCATTTGGTCTCATTTTTCCTCTTTTTTTTCACTTCACTTGGCACAACAAGTAACAGCAAGAGCGAAAAAAACAACAAAAGAAAATCAAATGATGCAGCAAATTATTCTATGAAGGAATCAAATGGCCGGATTAAATTTTCTCACTCTATGAATACTTGTAAGCTGTAATGTAAAGAATACTAATGATGAGGTTGAAAGAATATTATGAAGAGCATGTTGAAAAATGGGAGTTGTTCATTGTGCACTCAGCATGTGCCGAGTCTTAAAATAACTGAAGAATACAAACATGTGTGAGGTTGTGTCAGTTAAATTGGTCTTCAAATTCAAGTGAAAATATTGCCACGAATTAAGATCCATCAGTCTAGTGAAAAGTGTAACAAAATGAACAAAATGAACAAAATGAACAAAATGAACAAATACAAGTCAACTTTGTTGTGTCTCGTTTCCAAAGACAAAAAGGGAAAAAATGTTCAAAGTGATTGCCTCAGCACGAATCACGAATAAACAAGTAAAAGAGGATGAATGAAGACAACAAACCGACTGAATAATCGATTGACAGTGTGGCAAGCACAAGAATCACACTGATGCAACATTTTCATGTGAATGAGATATTTTACTTGAAGATTTGTTCTTCAGGTTGAAAGTTGACATATTGAGACAGTTTGATTGGTCGCTTTCTTCTATCTTTCCAGTTCTTCCAGTTGAGCATAATCATTTCACATATTGAATTTTCACACAGTTTGACTGAGTAGACTTGAAAAGGGATGTCTAATGGAACGTTTACAGACTTAGTCGCCTGAAATAATGTAGTGGAAGGAAGTGAAAGAAAGAAAGAGAAAGAAAGAGAAAGAAAGAGAAAGAAAGAGAGATACATGCAAAGCAAAGGAGCCTATGAATGATTGAGTGCGAATGCAAAGATATTCTCGTTGACTGTGAGACCTGCCACCGTCGTCGTTCATCACCAGCACCAAAAAAGCATTACAACAGTAGCTCAGTCAACTTACAAAAAGGGACCTGAGCCAGGAGTTAAAGCACAAGTTAGAAAAACTTGCCATTCCTCCATCCGTAAAGTCGAGTACTGGTCTTTAGGTCTTCTTTTTGGACCATCTCCAGCCCCGTAAGACTTTTCCTTCCTTCTTCCGCTTTCTCTCTTTTTCATTCTCACCTCTTCTTTTTTTCCCTCTCTCTCTCTTTCTATTTGTTCCGGGGTAAGAACACCAATTAAGAACTAACAAGGGACAACAGGTTATCTGTCACCCTGATCACTAGCAAATCCATATACAAACAAGAGTTTGTCAACCTCTTGCACCTGGAAAGAACATTGTAACACTGTCGATGTTGTTGAGTCTAAGTAAACTTTAAATTATCAAAAGAATGTTCATCACTTTCCATCAATTTCAAAAGAGTATGAATGTTTTTAGTTGCAACCTTCAATCTGATTGAAAACATTTACCAATGAATGAATGTTCCTTCTATTTGACTAAATACTGTCTAATTCTAAAATTGCAAATCAGCTACTTGTTCAAGGACAAATAAATGTCTGGTAAAGTAATGTGAGCAAACAAATAAAAGAAAACTTTGAAGGATGAAAAGAATTTGCTGAGGTTAGAACCTGCTGTCTGGTTTGATGGAAGTGAAAAATTCAACACCAAACAATCTTACATCATGACGAGAAAAAAATACTTCAATGTCTGACTTGTACACAATGAACAATAAAATGACACACAATGACAATAACAAGACTTTTTATGTCACGCATACATGTTAAAATCATTTCATCGATCACGTCAGAACATTTAATTAAACATCGTGATGAAATCATCTTGTGAAAAGAACCATTATTGTACTGGACAATTGATTCTTTCATTCGTTGACTCTTTGACGATTGTAACTTCACACTGACTCAAACTGTTAGACAGGAGCTGCTGTTAACATGGACCAGTGTCAGTTAACTTGAGGAAGGGGTTCATAATCGACACACTAAACACTTGGCACACTCATCTTGAGTTTCGGACATAAAATAGAGAATCATTTTTATGGTACAAAGATGAAAGTTCATGATACACGTGTGAAGGTACATCACCTGCAATGATAACAGATACCAATTCAGGTGGTACATAATCGAATACTGGTAACAGAGCTGACGTTTGCCAAAAGCAAGACGGTTTCAGCTGCCCAAGTAGTTTTTCGGGTGAAACTAATTTCTTAAATGTCTAACTTCGAGATGTGTATTTGAAAAATGTAGCCAGTACTATTAATAACATTAATAACATTGGCACCGAATGATGTTTCTCTGCCGATGCAAGTCCATAAGCACCACTGACAATTGAGAGAGCCTTGAGTCCACCATTGGACAGAACAGAGTGACCATGGTTGAATGGTCCAAAGTAGTGAAAATCCAAATTATTCATACTCTTCTTAACTACTTCCACTGTATATTCTTTGATAGAAACGGCATCATCTGCTCTAAGCTCAACAGGAGTCAAATGCAGAATGCCGCACTAAGGAGGAAACAGCATGTGACTTTTGGATCGCCATCTGTGGATCGCTTCAACACTTGAATTCTTCACTTGAATTCCTCACGGCAACTTGATCAACCATGAATTTACAGTCTTTCCCGAACGAAGTTTCACTACAAATTTTATCATCACTTACTGGTAATGAGTTGATTGGTTGTCGCCTTGTGAACAAAAATTTCAAAAGATTGGTGGATGCAAGACTTGGTATAATTGCTGAGGTCATTTTCAATCCATTACCAGTTTATAAAGAACTATCAGTATCAGATTCATCGTCTCTCTTTCCTGGTGAAAAGAGTAAAACACTCATCCTGTGGACTTCGAGTGAAGATGAAAAAAATACAACTGGTGCTTACCTAAAAAAGAAAAAGATATTATAATTGCTATTGTTTGGTTTACTTTGGCAATGATTGGATTATTATTTCAATTGTTTGCAGTAAAAAGTGATCAATTAACTTATTACTTTGGTAATGGTCAGATTGTGGCTGCAGTTATACGAAGACGTCGAAGTAAAAGTCGTTCTAAACATCATCGAAATAAACATCGAGGTAAAAATCGTGTTCGAAGTTCAAGTCGAAGTCGAAATGGAGACATTAATGTTCGACGTTTTAGCAGTCGAAATGATAGATGTAAATCTAAAACTTTGAACGGGTTGAAAAATGCCGTTGTATCAACAATTACTTCAAATACTCCTAGTACTTGTATAGTTGTAGAAGATGTACAACCTTTTATCATTTGATTGTTCAGTCTAATTCGTCTGTCCTAGAATTTATGAAAACATACTTGAAAATGACCAAGTTCGACGAACATTGAACTAATGGTTACTGTTCTTCCATCATCTTGAGAGTCAGTGGAAACTTCGCCACCTTAGATGAACGTTCAAGTAAACATTGGATCTCTTCTTCTCACTCGTACTTTATTGATATCGGCGTGAACATTCGAGTTTTAAGACACCTCACAGGTGATCGACTTATTAATTGTCCTCATAATCAATCCTAGCCACTCAACTTTTCAACTTGACAATATTTGTACAATTTAACTTAATCACTCAGTCACCTTGAACAAATTGAGTTGATTGATTACTGATGATTTCATATTGAGCCAATGACAACTGAGTATTTCAAATGTATGTGAAAGCGGTAAAATTGCTTTCTAAAAGACCAAACAGCTGTTTTTATTTGTACTGGTAAAGATTTAAAATGGTTGATTTATCCTTATGGCTTTATCGAAATACTACGACAAGGAACCTACCAGTCCAACCATTAATAGGTACATTGATATGTATACCCTGTGGGTAAGTTTAGCAATTCCTCTGAGATATCAACTATTGTCACCTGTTTTTTCTTTTCTCACTTGTTGTACTTTTTTTCCCTCCTTTTTTAATACTCACTTGTCCTCTTCTCACGCCACTTTCAATATTGCATTCGTCCATTGTCCATCGCAATTGCCTTATTTTCATCTAAATATTTACTATCTTATGAGGGCAATCCAGTCAGACTTTCGCATCTTCGCGCGTTAATTGCTCCGCCCCCTTAATAGATAAGATGACCATTAAAAATTTACACAAAAGCCCCTCAACTGGGGAAGCCATTAATTTCAAGTGCATTCACCCTTTCACATCAAGAAGCCCATATATGCCATTTTCGTCGTGGAGGACCAAAAACAGCGCGAGCTCCTCAAATATTTGTATACAAAAACTTCAAACGCCTCTGAAGCTCATCGCGAATTGAAGAATACGTATGGTACTATATTGTTATTAAATTGTTGTAAAAAATACCAACACCGCTCAACCTTCGCCAATCAACTCTCATCTATTCATACAACAATTAATTCACTTATTATCGCGATCTAATGGCAATCACTGGTCATTGAAAATCATCTGTTCTTGGCCATTTGGCCATTTGAAGAGAGCATTCTGAATTTAATTCAAATTCTCAGATTTGTCTTAGTAGCATAGTACCCTTATATCAAGTCCCGCGAATATTTGAATCATCTAACTCTCCCTAACAGGTTATCCTAGACCGGTATAACTATGATGAACGACATTGCGCCCTGGTTCTTTCACAAGTTGGATAAAAAATTGAAAATTCTCATCGTCCTACTTGCTCAAGCACCAGATAGAGTACCAGAATTACTCAAAAAAATTATATATGCCATAACCGACTGTGCAATATTGGCCTATTTGCTTGAAAACGATACTAAATACCCAAATTTGAATCGATGGGCTAATTTGCATATCCCTTATTATTATGAACCAACAGTCGCAGATTTTCGGCAACAAACATACTTGACGTTCGACGAAATCGTCAAAGAATGACACAATGATTTGGATAAAACTTCAATCAAATCATATATGAGTCTAAGAGAAAGGCAATCAGCATATCCAACAAGAGGATACAAGATGTTTGATGGACGAATTCTTGAAAAAAACCCATCAACACAAAAGAATATTCAGTAACCACCATCGTTGAATTGAAGAAGAATATGGAACTGGAAAAAATTAAAAAAGAAATTCTTGTCACATCAACTAAACCTTTCTTTGTTTGGACGAATGAAAGTCACACCAGGGAAATCGCTCTTTTATTGAACAATCAAGAAGAATTGCTTTTGACCTCCTTTTTGTAAGGCACATTAGAATTGCCACTTGTATCGTCACTACCTCTGGTGTCTTCCCCAGGACGAGATGCAGTTGAATGAGATGATGATACTATTGTCATTTTTTTCGGCTCTTGCATTTGCTCTTTTTAGCACTATCACTTTCTAAATCGAAATCCATGTCAACTTCACTAGCATCACTAGACATTCATACATTTTTCTTTTATTAGTTATTTAAATAATTTCAGCTACGAGAGCATGGAATTTTTTGTATTTTTTGGGAATTTTCTCAGTCACAAATTTAAGTTGTCTCATCACCTCGGCAAGTTGTTTTGAACACCATTGTAATTTTCCTACCGTTTCGTCATCGATTTCACCCTCTCTCGACTATCGGCAATATGGTAAACAATTTTTTTTATATGCACGGTTTTCTCTATTAACTCTCGGACGCATGTTGATAAGGATTCTGAATCAATGGCTTGTAATCCAGTTTCAGCAATCAGTTCAAGTTTTTCATCATATTTAGTGTGCGTAACACGAGCAGATTCCTTCAACTTGTTGCAATATGATTGAGCTTGAAGAACCTTTTCAGAAAGTTTTTCATTTTAAGCTTCCGTTGCACGGAAGCAAGGAAAGTCCAAGCACTGTTCAATCTAATCGATAAAAATCAGCAGCTTTAAACTTCAAGCCTATCATTTACTGAATTCAAAAGTGTATATTGATTGGTAAAATATCAAGTATTCTGATATAGTGTACTTATAAATCATTTCTTATGAATGCTCATCCACAGTGAAAAGCATAAATCATTTATTCTGGTCATCTTGAAAGCATAAAATCAGTTTTTACCCGTACATGTCGAATTTCAGAAGAGAATAGTTTGAATAGCAAAAAAAACAACTCTTCACACATATGCCGACAAACATGAAAAGGAAAAGTAAGCCTGAGGACAGATGAAAGATTTATTTGACATCATTAATATTATGCACCTAGAGACTAAGTAGAGAAGTGTAGGATTGATAAATGATGATGATTCAACTTGTGACAAAATTTCACCCAATTAGTTGACAAAATATTTAAGTTTATACTAATGAAACATTTTGTATTTTTTCAGATTGACGTATTAAATTCTTACAATTAAATGATGGTGATTGGTTGTCATTTGACTCTTTACGTATGGGTAAAGTATAATTTTCATTTTCCGAATTAGATGATGAATTGGTTCCTGAGTATCCAGATTCACAATCAGATTCAATGAAATTTCCTCCATAATTAGCTAGTAAATGAATAACTTGGTCAGGATGTGAATGGATTTGTTGATTAGAATTTTTACAAGAAAAATGATTATCACCTTGATTACAATCAAGGCTATTTTGGACAGAGTTATTATCTGACGAGGGAATACTATCCACTTGGATAGATTTTTGTGGGTCACTTGACCAAGAGTAAGAATGTGAAGAAATATAATTCAGGTTGTCTTTAGATTGATCACAAAACATCGAATCAGGTAATTGAATTTCAGCTTTCCAAAGTACAACGATGGATTTCCATTTAGATAAACACGATTTAAATATGTACACAAAAGTAAGAAGTACAACATTGGCAAGGATGGAGTAGACAAATAAATCTTTTACGTTGAAGGGCGAAGAACTCGTTGTTTCGTAGAAAAGATCTAAATGTCGTTTAGAGTCATTGAATGTCCACGTGATTAGTTCAAATTTATAAGAAGTCGACGGTGATAAATGTTGAAAGATAAATTCTCTTGAAGACGAGTTGATTGAGACTGATTTAGCCGAATCAACGCAAGACTTGTTAACAGAGTTGATTGGACAGTAGGAAACCTCAAATTTAGATATGAGGGATTGAAACCCTTCACAGTTCAATACCAAAGTAACTTTGATTGCAGTTGAATTGATTGAACTGGTATGAGGTTTGAGCAAATTGTCGGTCTTATCCTTGTCTGACATGGAAATGACACAGGAAGCCCAGGAAATTGGAGAAAATGAACTTTTGTACACAGTTGATACTCCGAAAAGATAATTTGCTTCTTCTTTCAATTGTAAATCGTAAGATAAATCAGTTAAATTATCTTTTCTAACTGAATTTAATGGACTAGTACATCCTCCTATGGTTGGTTTGTGACTTTTACACCAACAAATGACATATCCATCAACTCCATCAAGTCCATCAATTACACTGGTCATTGGAAATTTCGAGATAGCAGGTGATTTCCATTTAATTTGGATTTTGTAGGAACCAAAGTAAAATGCTTCCACATTCATTGGTTTGGCAGGCAAGTTGTCACTAGCAATGATTATTTCACTGAACCTTGAGGATTGACCGATGGCATTTGCAGAGTAAATCCTGAATGTGTGCTTGACCAAAGGACAATCGATTGTAATGGAAAAAGTTTGGATGGATTTAATTTCAATCTTATCAATGTACTCGGTGGTATTAGGAGATGGAATATTTTTATTTGTCACTTGCATTGATTGAACAGAGTCAACCATATCAGTAGTATTGGTTACGTTCAAGTCAACTTCTGGATGGCGTTCGATGTGTTGTTCTAGAACTTTCGTTACTTCTTCTGTTACTACTTCACTGGTTGAAGTTCTTGAATATGAGTGGATGATGATGTAACGGAATTCAGGTCCATATGCTTGATAAGGAGATAATGGCTTCCAGAAGATGGTCAAATGTTGAAAGTTTGAACTGTATTTGATCGATTCGTAAACTGACTCAAACACAGGTATGTCCTCAGGTTCTGTAAGTGAATGGCAGGGATTTGATAGAATCAAGTCAATATACAAATGAAAGGGCACATGCTTGTGAAAGTAAATAACAATGATTGATTATTATATTTTTTTCTCCGTACGATTGAGTGACAAAGGCATCAATCTTTGATTTTCTACAATTCTCTATAAAATGATTTTGAGTTATGTAATATTGCAAGGTTTCCACTGCTGTTTAGGCGAATTTACTCTATTTTTCTATTGAAAGAATTGAAAGGTCACATAAAAATATTCGATGAAGACTTCAACTTATACGTAATTGAAGAGTTACAGAGAAAAAAATGTATACAATAACACATTCGAAATGGAGTTAGTCAATCGAAAAGAAAAAAAATGACATTCGACAGAACAAATTATATAGTGAATGAATATTCACAGTGAAACTTACGAGTAGGCAGGGTTTGTTGATCGAAAAAAATAGCTGGTGAATGAAAATGTTCAGAATTTTCTCGATTCCAGTGGAAAGTTTCTTCAACAATGCATCTACAATGATGAATACAATGGTTAGAACAAATGCAGGTTGAAATGTAAAATGAAAACAAGTGACTAATTTACCTGATAGAAATTCGATAGAACTGAAAAGGAATTAAATTTTCCAAATTGAATTGAGTTGAATTTGTTAGGTGAGAAAATAAAAAAGTATTTCTATCGAATGACGATTTAGCATCATCATTCAAATGATGAACAACAGCACTGGTTGTTTCTTCACTTGTATTTGCCAGTCGATGTTGATCTAAAAGAGTAACATTCAACTCGTACAGTAACTTGGGAACAGATCGATCATTTACATGTAGTCCATAATTGAAAGCTGAGGGTAAAGACCAATTGACCTGTATGCTGGTTGGACTGATCGCTCGAACATTCCAATTTTCAATTTTCGGTGCTATAATTGACCTAAAGTGGTAGATATCGAAGTACTGGGTATGATTGGAAAACTCGTTAATACTAAGGAGCATTAATTTGATGTTGTTACGAAAACGACCATATTCTGGTTGTGTGTTAGAATTCCAGCCACAAGAGTTCTTGGATAGAACAAGTGGACACTTGACAATAAGGCCATTTGAAAGTACTTCATAAAGTTGATAAGATGTTCCTATTTCATTGTGCAAAGGTTGCCAATGACATGTCAAATTTTCATATTCATAACTGACACAATTGAAATTTTCAATGGTAATTGGATGATAGACACCTGTAGAGTTGGCAATATTGGCAAAGAAAGTAAATTATATTTTACCATTGAAAATGACACACAAGAATATACATTTTTTTTACAAATTGTTCATTTAACGAGTATCATCAGTAAACTTACGTTCAACTTGTAGATGCATGGAACAGATGAGAGACAAACTTCCATTCAAATCCAAATAACAGTAGTAGAAGCCAGTGTCATCAACTGTGGCCTTGGGAATTTCAAGTAGAGCAGTTCTACTGTTAAAAAGGTTCACTTGTCTACGAAGAGAGTTGAATTCGATGATTATGTTGGATGAATTGAAAGTGACATGTTTTCGCGTGATGATAGCATCTTGTGTGTCGAGAGAACAATTTATCACAAATGACTGACCTTCTTGAACAGAAGAGTCTTGTGTGATTTGACCAAGATATCGAGGTGCTCTAGAATCACAGCCATTCGCAAAGTCGATGAGTAAGATAAAATACAAGGTAAGAACAGTCAACATTTTCATCATGTTGTTTGTTAGATGTAACATTGGATAAAAGTTGATAAAGGAAAAATAAATAAATGAACAAACTACATAGTAGAGGGTAAACAAAGATGACTCAATTAAAAGGTAACAAAAAAAAGTTGATGTGAGTGAAAAAATATGGTAAAAAGTTGTCACTTGGACACGATGTCCAAAGGCCAAGTGTGTTGATCAACCAGTAGTCAGTGACTACTTGTGTCGCCCTCGCGCATCATTAACTTGTTTGCTTGATGTCAAATGGATTGACCATGTTGACTCCAGGCAGATACTATTTGACGACAATTGGCGGTCGCAGACAATCTTCACCAACATTTATTCACTGCTACTGCGCGATTTGTTTTGATTGTCCTTTTAACCCCGCAGTTGACATACAACAGATGTATTCAACACTTCTTCTTTCATCATTGTGCAATGTTTGTTAACTGGCCAAAGACGTTCAAAGTGTAACCTATACAATTGGTAAATCGATTTACAATAGATTGAGCATTGATTACAGAATGTGTAAAACTCGTGTCATGGTCATCGTATAGGTGGATGAAAATTGTGTACCAATTGCAATCGCAGCTTGAAAACATCTGTCAATGTGATGTGTACACATGTATTCTCAAATCCCCAATTGATTGCACAATCGACAGAAGTTGATATCACCATCGAAAAGCTTATTCTGTTGCACCGATGTTTCAGATGTTTCAGATGTTGCAAATGTCATGAGCTTGCAAAATACCAACTCGTATGTTTATACCCGCCCAATTTCAATTCATTTGCACACATCGAAGAGACCTCAATCCAATCAAATTGCAAACTTGGACAAAATCAAAGATCACTTGAGTTAATTGATCTTGTACTTAAAGGCTGGTGTGTTAAGTTAATTGTAGTGATTTATTTGGCAAAAGAATAATTTGCACTCGTGCTTATTTTCTACTTGGTGGACAGATTGTTGCTGACTCAATTGATCTTCACTTGTTGTTACATTCAATCGATCACTCATTCGTCTCTCAACTTCTTTTCGTATTGAACATACAAGATAAATCCTTCTGTTTATCAAATTTTCCATCGATTGCACATGAGCAAAGTACAGTTTGCTCAGCTGCCCTTTTAGCATCAACAATATTTCAATTGGGTTCCTAAACATTGTCAGTGACATTGTTGTCCTTGTTTTCTTCTTTTCATTATTTGTACCCGTTCATCATTTTGTGATGGCAAGTGAGTGAATATTTTCTCGCTTCAATGAAATATAACTTTTACAAGTGTATGATGAAACTTGCATAATCTTTTATATCATACGAAGTAACATTGCTTATTCATCTGACATCCAGATCAACTCACTGTACTGCAGATGGATCGTTGGATGTCTAGTAATATTAAAGAATACTTATTACGTCTTAACTCGACTGATCAACGACAGAATGGTCATTCGTTGAGTTTTACATTAAACTGTTTACTCTTGAGTATGAAGAGACTGTTTTTGTCATATTGTGTCCAAGATGAAGTGTTTCGAGAAAATTTGTCATTTCAACCAAAGAATTATCTAAGTTGGTTTCCCCGATATTTCGGAACAAGAGAGCAATTGTATTTAATCTTAATTATCATGCTCGTGTCGGTAAATGTGCCATCATGTTTTTGTCAAGATGACAAACTATTGGTTATATCATTAGATGGTTTCCGAAATGATTACTTAGATCGACATGCATCTTACGTCCCCAATTTGGTAAACTTATCAAATAAAGGAGTTCGAGCTGTCAAAGGTATGAAGAGTACATTTACAACGATGACTTTTCCAACTCATTGGACAATGGCCACAGGACTTGATGAAGAATCACATGGAATTGTAGCCAATCACTTTTACGATCCTGTTCTTAAGGTGAACTTTTCAAAATCATCGATCGAAAAAGAATTTTTCGGTGGTGAACCTATTTGGGTGACTGCAAAAAAAGCTGGTAAAAAAGTAGGCGTTGTCATGTGGGTTGGTGTTCAAGTTGATCAGTCACCTTATAATCCTGATTTTTTTCTCAAATACAACGAATCTGTACCACTCGAAGAACGAGTCAATTTAACTCTTAAATTGCTCATGAATGATACTGACTTAGTCATGATGTATTGGCACCAACCTGATTCAGTTGGCCACAAACTTGGTATTACAAGTTCTCAATTGAAAAAGCAACTTCAATTTATTGATGAAAAGCTTCAACCTATTTTCAATGCTGTAACAAACAATCAAACTGATAAAAACTTCAATTTGATTGTACTGGCTGATCACGGAATGGTTGACATGAACAATTCAGAAACCATCGATTTGTTGCAATTGACTGAAAAAGCATTATCAGTGGTTAAAAGTCTACCAGGATATTTGAATGAGTCTGAAATGGAGGAAATTATGGATTCACTGATTGTATCAGCCAGTGGTGTGATTACTCACTTTCATCCTGGTACAAGTGAATTTGATCCATTGGCCCAAGCAGATTTTTTTCGTAAGCTCATCACCTCCAACGACACAGTAATCATTGGCAAGGCTATTGAAAGAATGGCCCGTCCCTTGGTTAAAGCAGATGAATCCGATCAATATGATCCACCAGCCAGATTGGGAAGTATAACTTTTTACCTCAAGTCACAACTGCCAGAAAGATGGCATTATTCTAACAACAGAAGAATCGGTCACTTAGTGGCAGTAGCTGATGAAGGATCACTTCTCAATGTAAAAAAGGTAAGTTCATTCACTTTCCATATGAAAAGACCATTGACACTACTCCTTTATTTTCCTCACTGCATTGTATCAGGTTGCGCAAAATATTTACACTACTGGAAAGATTGGAAACCACGGTTACGATAACGATTTGGACTCTATGAAAACTGTTTTTATAGCTTTTGGCAAAAAGTTCAAGTCAAATTATCAACTGATGGACTCACCATCTCAAAATTCTGTTTATTCACTCATGTGTCACGTTTTGAATATCAATCCAGCTGCTAACAATGGATCGTTGAAGTCATTTCAACTTGCTTTAACTTCATGTTCTAGTTGTACATCAAAAAGTCTTTTTATCCCTCTTTTCGCCAGCTTTTACTCGATCTTGGCTTCCTTGGTAACCAAATAAGCTAACATTTCACAGAATCTGCTCAAGTCTGCGGTTTCTGTCAGGTGTATTGCACAATAAATTACAACCAGGACATTTTAAGGCTCTTGAGAGCGCATCTAACATTTTCTGTCATTCACATTTCACAGTGAGAACAAAGACGACAAAGTTTTCTTAATAATACACATGACTTTTTTCTCCAGTGACACGAAGATTTCAAATTTAATTACTGGTAGAAATGTGTAAAATGATGAAATTTCATCATCCAACTAAAAATCCTTTTATCAATCTCAAGGATTCTGAACATTCTCAGTTCAAATTCATTATCCGATGGGTGACAGGTGAAATTCTCTTCTTTCATCATCACCAAGTATATCATTGTCAGAACTAGAAATATTATTTGTACTTTCTTCGAAAGATATTCCACATAGTTTTTGTTTCAGTTCTAACGGTATATTTATGTTCAAAGTGCTGTTACATATAGCACTGAATCGAACAATGTTCAAATTGCACACAGTGACCAGAGGAAAAGGAAATTTACGTATTTCCTTCAGTCGAACATCTACTGTGATTGGTTAGGAGTAGAACTCGGTGAGAAGTTGGTGAATGTTACTTAAACACATGAATCCAAGTCCTAGCAA
This sequence comes from Hemileia vastatrix, assembly GCA_030280995.1. Taxonomy (NCBI): domain Eukaryota; kingdom Fungi; phylum Basidiomycota; class Pucciniomycetes; order Pucciniales; family Zaghouaniaceae; genus Hemileia; species Hemileia vastatrix. The sequence goes on from JASXTE010000031.1 coordinate 234,864, forward strand.
TGCAATTAAACAATAAAGTTTAGTAGCAAAATGATCACTCACAGCTAACTCACGTAACCCTTGAACATTTGAAGCTGAGAACAATGCTTTAAGAGTCTTGGTGTCATGTTCATGACGATAAATGATTACTTGAGGTGGTCCTCGATTTACATCACCGTTGGGCTGAAAATGTCCATTTCCATCGGAGTAATGATTGGTCAATCGATAGCTGTTATTATGCTTGTCTATACCATGGTGGTTCACTGATGGATGTAGACTCGTTGAAAACGTTGATTTTATTTCCCTCTCAAGCAGTTCGAGGCATCTTCATGTCCTTTCTCCAGTCCACTTGGATGGTCAAGTAGTTCTACTTATTTTTCTTTTCATACATCAATGTGGCTTAGTTTTCTCATCTTCGATTTTGCTAACGCATGAGTGTGATCCGTGTTTACCCATGTTTATAATGCGTGATTTACTCAATACCAGGGAAGATCAACAAAATTGCAAACACAACTAATCGATCATCAATGTGTTACACTGGACTTGCATTCGTACAGTTTGTATGCTTTAATTGTTTGATATTTCTTTAAACTTGATTTACTCGGACTGACCATTGTTGACAATGATGTTTGTATGCTAACCACTTTTTCCAAGAAGGACATTAACTGCAAACTAAAAGAAGTCTCAAAGATGTAATTCATTTTTTTCCCACTCGCAGACACACTTTTTTTCCATCAGATGAAATACGGCGCTTCTTTCGGTCAGCAGGTGAACTTCTTCTTCACCGACAAGTTGGAAAGTGGAAAATTCGCCTCATTTTCGACTGTTCGCTGTGCATGTTAACATGACCATCGAGACTGTTGAGTTTCATAGAGATAGTCAAATCTACTAATCATCATGTTCAATTTGAACAAAGGGCAAAGAGACTCAAATTAGTCTGCTTTCTTTGTGATAAGTGTGCTAAAGAATCAAATGACTAATTGTAAAATGCTGAATGCCAAAGTTGACTGTTCAATTTAATTGATTGTTACCAGTCGATCTTATTGATACTACGACCAGCAATACACAAACGATCCCTTCTTCAGTGATATTTTGACTTTGCTTAAATTTTGTCAAGAATGAACTACCAGATATTTAGTTGCAAGAGAGAAGGAAGACTTAAACTCGTCTCCATTTCGTAGGATGACAAAAACCAAGTTTAGACAATTTAAGCTTTTGCCATCAAGTTTAAATAATATACGCAATAGATTGATTCGACAGAATGGATAAAATGGATGCAAGTTGATTCAAACAAAATCGTCACGGGTTGATCATTGATGGATGAAAATCTTGCTCTCTTCTTCCATTTGGTAAATTTATCATATTTCTACCCTCAAGGTGAATAGACAAGTTAAATTTGTATCAGTGTGTGAGTTTGCCAAATTTAAATGTAGTTTTGTCCTTGCTCGATGTCGATCGAATTAGATTTTCAACTGACTTTGCTACTTATGGCGAAATCGTATTGTAATTGTCTAAGCTGGTTTCTATAAGGCACAAAAAGTAAGACTGAAATGAATACTTTACACTTTATACCATTAATATATAATCAAAATGTTATCTGATGAATATTTTGTGACTTTTCTTTTATTTATACTCGTTTTAAAAAGGTACTAAATGAAGTAACTCATCTCATCAAAGTCATGCACAACGAACTAACGAATAGCGCAACATTGAATTTCAGTTTCGACACATAAAATAGTATGAAGCTAACGATTGTGTAAATTATTATTTCCTTCATTATTCAAGTTGAACGGTGGTGAAATTTCCGTTTATTGCGACAGCTGCAGCGATTGCTCTTTCAAAAAGATTGGCAACACTCGAAGTTCTTTGTACAAAGTGTACACAAAGTCATGTCATTTGCTCTTACACTTTCATTACTTTGTTAATAATGAAGATGAATGTTTTTCAATAATATTTTTTCTTAGTCTTTTACTCATTCTTTTTAACTAAATTTTATTTGATGGATTTGTATTAGCTGATTGAATTTCATACAATTGTCGATAACAATGAATTCACCTGAATCACAATTGTATGAAATTGTATCGTTCAGGATTTACATTTGACTGAAGACGTTTTTTTTACTCTCTCAAAAGAATATATCATCAAAGGACAAAGTGTAAAGTTTTAAAAAATAATATAATTCACTATTAAATTGAATGTTGTACCATTCACTGCTCCATCTTCAGCCTGCCGATGTTATGATTCGACGACTGGTAAGATTAATCGTTGGACAGGAAATTTTGTACAGATGCACATTTATTCATAAGATAAGTATAAACTTATTCCATCACTTTGGCAAACACATAACAAAAGCGGTTAAGGACAAAGTGGGTGGAACAAAGAATTCACCAGGATGCGACAACAGGAAATGAGTAAATCACGAAGTCATTCTCACACAGTTAGAGTCAAGTGAAAGTACCGATTAATTCTTGTCCAATATGTACCAGTGCCATCATTTGAGATAAAATGAGATAGATAAAGAAGAAGAAGAAGAGAAAGAAGAGAGACGTCAAATATTTCTTCTTTTCATATCAAAAATAACTTGTCATCGTTTTCCGTGATGTCGTGAACAACAGCACTGAACCATCCAGTCTAATGATGCTAAACTCAAAGTGCATTCGGTGATGATGTTGACTTTGAAAGTCAAGAATGCCAGAGTAAATTTAACCATTCGATTCAACGTTTTTTTCAAGTGACTCTTTGCATTTTCTTCTTCTTCGGAACTTTCAAAGTGACATTGTGACTTGATACGATGATTCAATACTCTGTACAATCCAGGGATACCGATTGAAGGATGCATTTGTTCACAAAGACACAACTTCCCGTACAATTGATAGGTCATGAGTAAAATAAATTTATCGAACTGTTGTTTAAATTGACTTTTTTCACCGTATGACAGGAGAATAAAACAAAATTGCCTGTCATTGATTACATTTACATTGGATGCTTTGAATAAGTGATGAAGTTTCCATTTACATGGTAAATCACTTGTAAGCAGATGGAATATTTCTTTTTGTTGTTGGTACAAATCAACTTGTCAACCGATGAGAAGCAATGAAAACCAATTGAATGGTTTACATTTGAATTTTATCCTTTCAGTTCAAAGTATAAACCAGTAAAAATGAAGTAAAAAATATGAATAAATGATGAATAAATTGTGTTTTTATCATCATGTCAACTGTATAAACTGTTCAAATATGATGAACGAAAAATTGGGTAAAACTAATTCACCTTTTGGGAAATGGCAAGTAACAACAGCAAATGACTTTTACGAAGCACTAAAAATATTAAAAGAATTTACATCAAACAGTCAAATGATGAGCTTTTAATTGTAATTCATTGCATGTCTTTTCTCTGTTAATTATTTTGATTTTGCCAAGAGACAAATAATTTTTCACTTTTCTCTTAAATTGCCGAAGGTTTAATTTACGTTGTGGTTTTTTTTGCTGTTGAAATTTTTTCAACTTTCTTTCAGAAACGATTTACTTGTCATCAGTTCAGTAGTCACTTGCATCAGGCAATCTCTGGCACCAGTCTGTCAAAGACTGTTCTAACTGTTTTCCTTGGATATTGGTGATGTCATTCACCATTCTGTCGGTAAGATCACAAAGTTGTACGGATGGTCTTTGTTGTAGCAGCATCTTTTTACCCATCAGATATTCTTTCCTTTCAACTATTCTTCTTCTTCTAGTCTTTCGTTTACCTTTTAAACATTTGCTCAAGTTTATCGATTTGCACCCACTCTATCATCATATGCATACGCTCAATGTACAACTGACAACTTTTACCCTGTGGACTAATTCTTTCACCTGGTCCATTAATTGCTGATCACACTTTTTTCCTGGTACAAGAACAAAGCAATTGATGACAACTTTTATTCTCACTAGTTCGATTAAACTAAAAGACTTGGATGACTTTGATACTTTGACTGAATGTTTCTTTCATTTCGTTCATTTCGTTCATCTGTTATTCGTTACGCCACATGACAATTTACTGGTGAGATATCGAAGATCATTTTCAACATATGCCTTCATACTTCATACTTCACAACTTGGCATTTGCTCAAATATCGGTTGAAATTTATTTTAAACATTTATTTTTTTCCTTTTTTCCCTTTTCCAATCGTTTGATGACTTGTACTGACAGAGAGATAACACATAGACATACATAACATCAAGTTCATTTTGAAATGTCATTTAAATTTTTATTCAAGCGAATGAGTACATGCATGTCCGAGGTGAGTTTTAACATTCTTTCACTCGACAACTCGACAGAGTATTTTCGATCTTTCATGAGTAAAAGCTATCATCCTAAAAGTCAAGCAGTCTGGTTCAGGGTGATTCAATTAGTTTTAATCAAATACGAAGAAATAGATTACAATCTATCACACAAATGTTTGCTTACTGTGGATATAAAAGTAAAGATTAATTCGAGAACGATTTTCTCTTTCTACATCACGATCAAAGTCGACAGAGAAGAACAATTTGTTCCAATTTGTTCCAATTTTTCTTCCACATTATCATGCTAATCGTGGTCTGGTGACGACGGGCGTGAGAGCAGACATTTGGCAAACAAAGTCTGATCATCTGGTGAAATTGTTTGTTCTACAAATTGACACTTGCGAACAATGGCAGAACTAGTTCTTTGTCTGAAAATGCTGATGATGAAACTTTTGCAAGAAAATAAATCCATTCATTGTCCATACAATCTGATTCATCGATAAATCACTAAATTTATCGATTTCCTGGTTGTGTGATTTAGAACCAACAGAATACCCGTTCTAATGTTAACCAAAGTATCAATCGCCTTCTTTTTCACGACGTTCTTTGCTTTTTTTATGATGGTTTTTTGGAGGCTGCATTTGTCTCTGGGACTGTCTTTGATCGGAATTTTGTCCAGAGCCTTGACCATCAGAAACGACAGGAGTCATTTGAGTGGTCATAGGTGGTGATTCTTCACTTCCCTGACTAGGAGTCATACTACCTTGTTCAGGACCCATTCCTCCTTGACCAACACCCGGGCCACTTTGGCTAGGACCCATTCCTCCTTGACCAGGACTCATGTTTCCTTGACCAGGAGTCATACCACCTTGTTCAGGACCCATTCCTCCTTGACCAACACCCGGGCCACCTTGACTAGGACCCATTCCTCTCTGACCAGGAGTTATACCACCTTGTTCTGGACCCATACCTCTTCCGTTACCCATTCCTCCACCAACTCCTGGTCCTCCATTGGCCATACCTCCTCCACCGTTTCCACCAAAACCACTATCACCACCAGAATTATGATGATAAACATGAACCACAATGGTTTTGGTGCCTCCTCCTCGTCCTCTTCCTCTTTCTCCTCCTCCTCCTCCTCCTCCACCTCTTCCTTCTCCTTCTATTCTATCTCCTCTTCCCTCTTCCCATCCTCCTCCTCTACCTCTTCCTCTTCCTCTACTTTGTCTACCAGCATAATCATCTTCACGCTCATCCATTTGTCTCCAATCATGTGGGCCATGTTGTTGATATTGATGATGTGGATGAGGATAAGGATGGGGATGTGGATGTGGATGTGGATGAGGATGAGGATGAAAATGAGGTGGAGGTGGAGGTGGTCCGTCATTCGGAGGTGGAAAATCAGAATCTGAGGCAGGCATTGGTTGATATGTTGGTGGATATGTTGGATAAGGTCTCGGATTATTAGAAAATTGATTTGGTGGTGTTTGAGCAGGTGATCCTTCGGGTATAGATTGACCTGTCGGCGTCATTCCTTCTGTCACACCCTGGTCACTTTCAGGTTGAGGAATGTTTCCCTGTTGTGATGGAACTGTGGTTGGATATTGACAATTGGATTCATTTATGATGAAATATATTGAAAGGAGAAAACTAATCAAAGTATGCTTCATCGAGGTGATTTCACATGGACTGAGAAGAAGCAAACAAGGATTCAAGTGAACAATGGAAAATGATTTGTTGTATCTTTTATTGAAGAGAATGAAAATGTTTCCCACCTTGTCTTTACATGTTGCCCCTGATTGTGGCATTGGAGTAAACAACAAATGAGTAAACGAAATAATCAACGTCAATTAATTTATATCAGGCAGGTGGATTGACAATTTTCAATAATATTAGATCGACATCATAACTTTTTGTACGAATCAAAATAATCAACTAGGTGAGATGAATCTTTTTTTCCCTGCACGATATTTATAATAACATTATATTACATGTACATTGATACATCTAAATGTAAGTCGGTCAATTTGACAGAGAAAGTGAATTTGTTAAAGATAATTTGCAAATTACAACAGTCATACAAACACACGAGGAAAAGATAATTTGTTCAATATGACTTGACTTAAAATATTGTATATTTGTAGTAAATGTAAAGAAAATACAAGATAAAATATTTGCTAATGACAAAGTATACTTCATAGTGAAAGATGAATTGATGTGTTTGAATTTTTTTTTCTTGCCCCGAACAAATTGAATGTGACTCACCTCGTGTACTGAGAAGCAGTTTAAGTGAGTGCGGGGGTGGAAAATTTGTCATGTGACTCGTAACTGACAATTTGACCGAATATGCGAAAAGAAGAAGAAAAAGCGAATGAAGTTGAATCGATCGGTGAGTTCGTTCAAGTTGAAGCATGAGCTGAAAGATGAAAGACAGAGAGACAATTGGAGCACTCAAGATTGTGAGTTAAGTCTTGTACATACTCTGCATACAATGTCAGGCCAAGCAAAGTAGCGAGGATAATTTGACCTTTTTCACTTAACAAGTGGACACGTTGTTAGCCGTCTTCCTTGAAAAACACTTGTACACTGTATTTTTTCCTTGTGTGTCCTGTGTGTCAGTCGATCGTAAATTGCATCCAGTGAGAGAAATAAAGAGAGAAAGAAAGAGAGAAAGAAAGAAAGAGAAAAAAACACAAGGAAGAACAGACAGTAAGTTACTCACCTAATAAGGACTAGAGTATTTATAGTTGTTCCTTTTCATCTCACGTCACAGCAAACAACTTGCCTGCCAAAAAGGACGAAGACACAACCATTGCAATTGCAAGGCAATGGTAATTTACCACGGATACTTTTCACTCATTCTTCAGGTTGGTCATTAGGCCTGTTAATTTAATTGAAAGTCGATCATGGCAAGTGCCACTCAAAGTACTCCATTACAAAGAAGATGATTTTTTCTCTTGATTTCTTTCTTTCCGACAAGTATCAATTGGTGGAATGTGATTGTTTAGGTTATTTATTTATCATCATCGATCACACTGCTTAAATGTTCGCTTCGTTCGTTCCTTTACTTGTGCCGTTTAGAAGGTCATTATCTGCCTCTTTGGCTGTGATAACAGAACCACAGGAAGGTTTATTGAATACATCTGCCATTTCATGAAGACTTAATGACAAGGACACCGTTAACTCTCTCAAATAATAATGAGAAGGAAGGAAAATTGGCAACAGCCAAGCACATGCTGTAAAGCGGTCAAACAGTCACACAGTCAAGGCAATCAGCTGATTCGGTTGGCGCTTGTTTTGATCTACCAACTGATTCACCCTGCCCTCCAATTAGTTTATATTCACAATTGTATTTACCTGTTGATCGATGTTACTTTTTTTTAAACCTCCACATTACAACTTGTTTGTATAATTTACTACATTGACCTGTAATTCCTTTGTCATGTATTCTAATGAATTTCATTCAAATTCAATTTGGTTCTTTCACACTTTCAATCGATAAGTCATTAGCTTGTCAAGTATGAGTGGGTTGATGAGAAGATCTAACTTGAAGATCGCGAGATGCGATCCTTCATTACGCAGTTGAATGGTCGGCTTAAGAACTTTTTTCATCAGTTCTTTTTTAAAAATAAATCGATAAAATAAAACAACAAATAACACAGTAAAGATGAGGAAGAGGAGAAAAAATGTATTGAAGGAACAGATTGATACAATGAATCTATCAAGTGACAAATTGTGACAATTTGTCATAGTATAATTTTTATATGCTGATTGGTACTAATTATGCAAAGACAAGTTAGTTGTTTGTTTGTTGTTTGTTGTTTGTTGTTTGTCATTTGTTGTTTGTTTGCTGGTTGAAAAATCACATGGACCAAACAAGTAGATGATTGGTAGAATCATCCATTCCAGTTGATTCAGTGACAGGTAAGGAACTCGATAGTGAACCAGACGGTGCAAAAGTTTCAAATCCGTCTCCACCAGAAATCACAAGAATCTTTGACGGTGACGACTGAGTAAATGTATTCTTATTGTTAGAAGTAAATGGTGGTGACATTTGTTGACAAAAATTGGTAGAAAGATTAAAAGTGCCACATGTTGTAACAGGTGCAGTTGATGGAACTGTTATTCCGATGGAAGGAGGCGAACCAACACTACTCGGAGTCGATGTTCCGGACGAAGGATACTTCGAACCATGTTTACCAACATTACTACTTTGTTGCTTTGGATTGAAATGATGATGATGAAAGTGATGATAATGATGAAGATTACGGAAATATTGAAGGGGTGACGTTTGTAAACTACTTTGACTAGAAATAGTGTCATCAGCAACTTCGACCGAAGTGAGGAATCTCACATGTCCAGTATGACCTTTGGATATTCCTGAAAGATGTTGTTAAATCAAAAAATAAATTACTCTCTCTCTCTCTCCGTCTGTGTGTGTGTAAAGTCGATCAGTCAAATAGACAAATTATTAACTCACCAGTGATGACAGGTGGATCTAACTTTGACGTGTGGGGCGTCAACAAGGGCAGTGGCAGAGTTAGAATAACTCCAGCCGAACTTCCAATGAACAAAAGGTCTTTACATGCAAGTAGAGATGTGACTCGTAGACAAGCGGTCTTGTGCTGACGAATTATGTCATCACAGTCTGATGTTGGAGGAATGAACAAACCAATTGTACAGAAGGAGAAAGATGGAAAATTGAAAAAACGAGTTGGATTAATGAACAAAGCTGTCGAATCAGGTCAGAGGACCCTCGAGAGATGAGAAAGTTCGTCAAAGGTAGAATAAAAGAAGAAGAAGAGAAGGAAAAAAACACAAAAATAATAAAAGATAAAAGACAAAAACTTACTGGAAAGAACTTTGCTAACAGCTGGAACAACATTGACATCGAGTAAACATTCATAAGTGGTAGCATGATACAGTCGAATAATTGGTGAAGCAAGTGTGCTGATCCAAACTCCGAAACCAGAAACAACCATATTGTGAATGACCCGAGTGACATCCAAACTCACATGAAAAGACAATTCTACTTCCAAGGTTGAAGTATTAAGCACCTTGACATACCTCTGAACTGCGCACCAAATTTTACCCGAAACAGCTAGTAATTGCAAAACTGATGATGTTGACAAGTCTAAGATTATTGGATCACAAGTATTCCAAGTACCATGTTCATTATCTCGTTTAAATATATAAACTTGGCCATTAGAAAGTCCTGAATACACTCGTTCATTTAAATATACAATGGAATTGACTGTAGCTGAAAGTTGAATTTTTACATTGTTTTTTCTCATTCTAATTGTGTCACTTGAATTGAACACATGAATACATCCATCTTCAGTTCCCAGCCACATGGTTGCATTACTAGATGGACAGTTAACACCTGATGTTGAATTAATAGATTCAACATCACTTTCAACTGATGCATGTTGTGACATCATTTGTAAACTTGACGATTTAGGTGATGACAATGGTGGACTCGCAGTTTGATGAGGTGATGAACAAGGTGCATTAGTTGTTGGTGAAAAAGGCCCTGAAGCGGATACACGAGAAGGAGAAGTTAATTGTTCACGTTGACTAACCTGACAAGGTAGTCGAAGTGGCCACATTACTTCTGAAGCTGTAGAAGTTGTAGAAATGCTGCTTTGTACTTCGGTGCCAGATGAACAAGAAATAGGATACAAAGTAGAAGCACAACTTTGACTTATTGTAGAACTACAACTAGTATTTGGATTATCTGTAGAACTGGATGGAATACATGGTGAACTACTGCTGTTGACGATGTCACTTGTTTTAACCAATGAACTTGAACACGATGAATCATTTTCAACATTTTCAACATTTACAACATTTACAATTGACTGAAGAGAACTTGAGTGATTATCAATTTGTTCTTTATTAGTACTACAAGTTGTCACTGGTGTCGAACTTTTAGGGGTTGTTGATATCGTTGTTGCTGATGTTGTATTTGTTGTGTTAGTAGCACTTACAATGCTTGTTATTGTTGTCGACGAAGAAGGAGACAAATTGGGAGAACCTTTTGATTTTGATAGAATCAGATGAATGGGCGGACATGCATTTGAATCTCCCTCTTCAAGAGAATTAATTGTATCTTCATCATCGGAAGACGAATCTGAATCTAAGTTAAATTGATTCATTGGTTTCTTCAATTGATGACTACTACTTTGTCTATTTAAACTGGACGTAGTTGGGTAACTTTGGCCGGAAGGATCAGTATTTCCTGTTGCTTTGTGGACACTAGAGACACTCGAAACACTTGACACACTCGAAGTACTCAACACTGTCCTGGCTTCTTCAGTTGAGTCAAGTGGATGAGTCTGGCAGTCCGTTGTGCAGTCCATTGGAGTGCATGACATCACTTGAGTTGGTGACGTGACATTAGTCAGACTGGAAGAACTCGTCGATGCACGTAAGTCACTTGGCTCGAATGACTCTTCTAACAATGTTCTGTTGGTTGACTTTTCCTTTGAGGGGCTGATTAACGGGGCAGATTAGAAAAGTTAGTCTCCATCATGATGGGTGATGATGACATCAACTTACGCTAGGCCAGGAACTGATGCGATGCAAAGAATTCGCGAGTTACACACACCATGGCAAGAGATAATATTAGGTTGAGGGTGTAAATTGACAACATAGACTTGACCAACAAATCCATCAGAATTGCAAACCCAGACATCCCGGTGACCAAGTGGACCAAATGTAGCCGATGCACAAGTAAATTGTAGACCAGAACGAGTCATCTTTCGAACAGGAAGTGCACACAGGAACTCAGGAGGTGGTTTTCTATTTTCAGATTCGACTAATTTGTTTTTCGCATCGAACAATGCACATTCGAATGCAGCTCGTTTTTCTGCACTTTGAAATATTAAAGTCAAACTGTCCACTCCATCCCTATTGAATGGGTGTAAACTTAGTATTGAACAGTGATAAAGTGTATTGCAATGGCAAAAGTAAAATGAATAAAATAAATATTCGCCAAGTCAAAAAAGTCAAAGTGTGACAAAGTTGTACAGCCAATTGACAAGGACAACAACAGACGCATAAAATGACAGAGACATGAAACATAGTCCAATTCACCATGGTAAATGCATATTGAATAACGAAATGGAAGACAAGCCAAGCAACAATCAAATAGCAGCCATTAAATGATGAGTCAAAGGAGTAGAGAAATTGCATAAAAAGAAAAATGAGTTGAAAGAAAATTAAAATGAAATGGATGGGTGCCAAGGATGCGGATAGAAAGGGAAGAAAGAGAAGAAAGAGAAGACACAGGAAAAAGAGAAAGAAAGAAAGACAACGACGACGACGACGACGACGAAGAGCAACAAGAAAAGACAGACAAGTAAAAAAGATAAAGGCAAGAAAAGAAGAAAAAATAAAGAGGAAAGAAAAGAAGTAAAGAAAAGAGAAGAAAGAACAAATTCATGATAATCTTAAACTAGTAACTTACTGACTCGTGATGGTAATTTCAAGTGTAAGAAGTTGAGAATCGTTGTTGAGTTTGTCATTGAGTTGTTTGTTCAATTGTGTCAAAAGTTCTTTCAGAGAGTCATCAAGAGCCTGAGGAAGGTATTTGAAGTGAGGAAGAAGAATAAAAAGGGAAAAAAGGAAAACAAAACAGGTCAGTGTGAAAAGACAGCAGGTGTCAACAACAACAACAACATCAGCAATGTCCAGCAATGTCCAGCAATGGTCAATTACCTGATGAGCTGTTGTCAGGCTGCCAGCCATTTTGACCAATGAATTAACAATAGCGATGTCTTCCTGCAGCGATTCAATTTCCTTGAGAATTTTCTTCAAAAGGGTATCATTTCCTGCCACAACAAAAACAACAAATAAGGTATGTTCAATGAAGTAACATTGATAATTATCCCACAGTGTAAATGATACAGGTGCAAACAGTGCACATTTAAATGGACGAAGAAAGTGAAAGAAGGAGAAAAAAATAACACAAACAAACCAACCAACAAACAAAATAACTGCAATATATTGTAATTTGTCCAATGAAATGAATGGCAATGCAAATGGACACATTTACATAGTGAACGAATACCATTGGTCAGGGTATTTCAGTTCAATTACACCATTGAAGACAATTTTTTATACTTTGCAATAGGTTTCCTGCTGACTGTTGGTCTTTTCACTTTTTTTTTACCTTTTTTACCTTTTTTATACCTTTTTCTTTTTACCTGTGCATTGGAGTTCAAATAAGTCCATCAAATTGCCATTGAGATGACTTCAATGTACAAGCAACATGATATCTTGTGTATATTCTTTGAACTCACCGCTTTGCAAGTGAAAAAGAACATTTGGTATAAATAAATTTTATCCCATTTATAATTTACTTGGCAGTTGATGCAAAGTTCAGGCATTTGTGCAAGGAAAGTCATTTGTTAAGACTGATTGGTAATCAATGAAAATACCTCAAAAGAAAGACCAAGTGTTCTGTTCTATTATTTTATCCAGGTTGGTCTTTTCATCCATTCAGTTTGTTTGTTTAGTTGACTGGACTCACCTTTGATGCAGTCAACGTTTTCAAGGAGCAATTTGCCTGAGGAAAGAAGTTTGAATTTGTTGCCTTCCAAGGTGTACTGAGTAGAGGACGAGCTTCCACTGAAAAGGAAATGAAGGATATGACCATTTGTCAGTCATGTTGGCATGAAAATGGCAAAAATGTTAAAAGGGCGAAAATGTTAAAAGGCCAGAAGAACAATTTGAGCATTTTTCCTTGGTCTTTCGATGGGCCAAAACTTACAATGAAGCGACGGCTGAAGCTTTTCGACTTACGCCAGACTTTCTTTTGATGGAAGTAATTAGAAGTAAATCCGAAAAAAGAAAGAGACATCTTTCTTTTTTTGTCCCCAAACCACCAGGAATAGTGACAAAATCGTACCTAATGAAGGATCTATCCGGTGTTGCCAATTCAATTTCTCGTGATCTTTCAATGAATGATTCAATTTCTCTTATTTTGTTTAGAGTTTTTTCACTTTGCTTGGATTCTTCATCTACAGCATCAATTTTAAGGGCTAATTCATGAATTTGATTTTGTGCAGCGATGAGTAATTGATAATCAGCATGTCTGCCATCGGTATGTTTCAATAATTCCTTGATAAGTAATTCATAACGAGGAATTCGTTGAACGGGCATAATGAGCAGAGCATCTAATGTTAATTTTCCCTTGTGTTCTCTTGATGCAGTGTCTAAGAAATTTCTAAAAGATCCTTTCGAATTACTTGAACTTCGAATGGATTCTTTAGCATGAGTCCAATTATTGATGAAAGCAGTGTAGATTTCACTCATGGGTTGATTGGTGAAACAGTCAAGAAACAAATCACCGATATTCTGTGATGAATCCCAACATTTTAGTCGTTCACTAAGATGTTCTAAAAAATATTCATGCGACTTTAAAATTTCCGGTATTTGAAAAAAAATGTCATCAACGATGGATGAGTCAATTACGTCTCCTGACTTGAGAGGTCGCATGTACTTCTAAGTAAGCAATACACGTTGATATTGTTATTGATGTTGTTGTTGTTGTTGTGGTTAAAGTCAGTCAAGTCGATGAAGCAGTGGGAGAAAAATGGATAAAAATGGGAAAAATGGAAAAAAATGTTCATTTTGATTGCCCAAGTTTGGGTGTGGAAGGAAGGAGGAAAAGGCAATCGAGTAATCGAGGGTCAACCAGTAGATGAAGAGGAAGAAGATGAACAAAAAGCCGCAGGAAAATAGAGGAGAGAAAAGAAATAAAAGAAAGAATGAGAAATCGAAAAGAGCGAGAAAAAGCAAACGGCGACAAAAAGAGAAAGAAAAAAAATAGAGAAAAAGAGGCCACAACATGAACAGGCAAACACTTTGAGCAAAGTGTGAATACACGACTACAACACTAGACCACATCACAACATCACAACATCACAACACGGTGCAGTCAACTTACATTAACAAGAATATCCAATGACTCGACGTAAGACTTTTCCGTTTCGTACAATTCACCCACAATGTGAGTCCTTGTGTCCTTTGATGTGTCAGCGAAATCAACCAGTCAAGCGAGAAAATGCAACAAACGAAGAGAAAGAAATAAAGAGAAGGAAAAAAAATCATGAGAATATAATATAACAAAATGAAGCAATGATCGACACTCTACCAATGGATCAATGGATCAATGTGTGAATGAGTAAACAAAATTATTCACATCTACTGGTCATTGGGTAAAGGTTGATAGTGTCAAGGGAAACCTTTTCTTTACTTTAATCTGACTCAATTCAATTGATTACTTGGCCTTTGCACAATCTACACAATTGACATTCCACAATTCCACAATTGAATACTTGATCCATCTTTTGATCTATCATTAAACTCAGTAGACTCAGCATACTCAGTAGACTCATTGATAATTCTTACCGCCATAGGATGGGATCACATTAGTAGATGGAAAATAAAACGAGTGATGCGGATGCTTTGATGAAGCCGTAGTTGATGAGGATTGAGGATTTACAACAACAAGCGTAGTTGGTTGCTCATTTTGCAGTCATTTAAGTCACACTACTTCTGCTCATTCCAACTGCAAAGGTGCATGGTCCAAACATCATCACGACTCTCCTGTGACTGAGCGATAGAACGCAACCGGTGCTAAACATCCAACTAATCTGAAACTGTGCTAGAACTGCTCTAGAACTGCCTTTCCGAGTCAGCGCACAAGATAACGTCTTTATTGAAATTATTACTCGGTCCCTCAGATGAATTTTTTTTTATTTCTCCATTGAATTTACTTGAACACATTTACTCTCTCTCTCTCTCTCTCCATTGTAACAAACACACAATTGTTCATTTCATCAACCATTGCAATTACAATTGCATGATCTAATTTAACAACAACTGTATAAACAACAGTATAAATAGTATGTCTTCTAGGTACTATCCTCGATTTGTTGCTGGTAATCCTCAACTAAGAATATTTTTACCAGACTTTTGGATGATCTTGGTTAAAAATAGGAGTAAAAATGTACCTGCAAATAAGATCACATTTAAAGTTAGTCCTTCGTAAGTATACAAACATGATGAATTATGATATATTAATTGTAAATAGTAAAAATAATAATAATAATAATCAATAATAATAATTCATTCTTTTTTTTTCCTTTCCTTTACCATTGACTGTCTTACTGTTTCACTTGACTGTCTTCTTGTCACTGACAGAATGAATGATTATGACGTTCGTAATTATTTGGAAAAAATTTATAAATTACCTGTAGTTGAAATTAATAGTGTAATTCATAATGGTAAAATGTATCCTGATGTTGAAGGAATTGATATGGTAAAAGAAGCCGATTTCAGAATATGTCATGTTACATTGCCCGAAGGAATGAAGTTCAAACACCCTCAAAGTGATTTGTTTACAGGAGGACAAAGTCAAGCTGGTCAGTCCAAATCAAAACAAATGAACAAAGCTGTCAATGAAATGAAAACAAAAGCAAAACAAATTCAAAAAGAAACCTGGAAAAGGGGTATACTACCTACTTGGTTCAATTTATAGCTCAAAGGTTGTATCTCACAGTCATTTGTATTGGAATAGCGAGGTCATACAAGGGCCATTATATTGCAAGGTAAGGGTAGAACAAACCTTTACAAAATAGAATAAACTCAAGTCCCCTAGTGTGAATTGTATTTCCACTTAACTTGAACATGTTCTGTGTCCTTTGAAAGAGAAAGCGCAATTGGAATACCCAATTTATTCGTCCCTTGTCTCGTGTCATCGAATTTTCTATCCACTTGCTTTTCAATTCTTAAATTATTTACGCATGACTCATTAACAAGAGACTCTCAATGGTAACATTTATATCGATTAGCAAGATCAACACAATAAAACAAAGTGTTACTTTGTTATTATTATTGTTGTAGTCATATATCTAATTGATGTAAATTCAAGTGAAACATCATACAATTGATACCATGACACTGAAATTGATTTACAGTTGAGTAAAATAAACTGGTTTACATGATGATGTGACATGTACACCATGTGCATCATGTACGAACAATCAAATAAGGTGAAAAGAGGGGAAAGAGACAACTTCATCATACCAGTTGACCTAGTGATGGAAGAGATGCTCAAAGATACACAGATGAAGTCAATGCTTGTAGAAAGATGAAAGGAAAGAATATTTCAATGGTGAAAGAAGAATGACGAACTCTGTAGGTCGGCATTTGGAAGACAAGGCGGAAGTTCACAAGGCAAATTGATCTGACAGTGGGTGCTCTTTCCTGATCTTTCCTCAACATCCAGTCAAAAGGTTGTCCCAACTGTCATTTTCTCTCACTATTTTGCTTGACGGTTGACGTGATTAGGCAATCTTTGAGTCATTGACTCTTACGACACTTATTTTCCCATTTTGTCTGTGAACTTGTTCATGTTCTTTCATGAGGAAGAAAAAGAAAGAAAGGGAAAAAGAGGCAAAAAGAGAAATAGAAAGATGACCAGAGTCCAGATCTTGGTGTTTCCTAGGTTGTAGATGATGTTACTCGAGTGTCGGGGTTACCGATTGATGGATGACATACATGTAAAAGTGAGCACTTGTATAATCTACTGGCAGTTGTACTTTCATGCTTTCATCCTCGTATACTCACAAGTTGTCAAGGACTGTGTACAGACATACAGACATGTGTTATGCCCGTATTACTGTAGAAAAAAACACACACTGAAACTCACAAACTCTGTGAGACGTACACACATCGAATTGTATGATTTTTCCATGTCTCGTCTCGTTTTCAATTTCCATCAGATCACACTCAATTTTTTTCTTCTTGTTGCTTCTTCTTATTTTATTTTTTTATCCTACTCCGCCCAATGTTCTATTTCTATTTATTCTTGGCTTCACCCAATTGTTGACAAGAAGGATCAATGTTGTCCATTGCTTCACTGTCACAACTTGCAATGGTTTATCTGACAGAGAGTTCTTCTCCTTTTATGGACCAGTGAAAGCACTTTATAACAAAGAAGAAAGTTTATAAGTTGAAAATAAAAACAAAAATTGAATCATGTTTACTCAGCTTGGTAAAACAATTGCTCGTCAGTGAAATTCGCAACGTCGACTCATGAGAACGAATCATTGGTAGAACAAGAACAATTCTCGTCTTTTTAGGCTATTTTAATTCGATAATGATAATGACGATTTAAATATAGTTCTAACTACAATCTGTGATGAAAATTGAGCAAAATAACTTTATGAGGCTGAGAA
This sequence comes from Hemileia vastatrix, assembly GCA_030280995.1. NCBI lineage: Eukaryota > Fungi > Basidiomycota > Pucciniomycetes > Pucciniales > Zaghouaniaceae > Hemileia > Hemileia vastatrix. Next base: position 252,355 of record JASXTE010000031.1, read on the forward strand.
AATTTATACATTGAATTGATTGGGTTGATATTTCATCAAATCAAATGAAACTCTAGCACCAGCATACATTACAATCAAAACTGGAATCAAAGGAATAGGAAATATCAAAAGTCTTTGGAAGAACATCAAAGTGAGATCTAAGTTTGTTAAGAAGCAAATATTGGAAATGACCATTAATGCGAACAGTGGAGATGATATTAGCCAGTTGATTCGAATGTCGATTGAACTTTTGTCTAGAGTTCTCTCGATGATGACTGAGATGAAATTGATGCTACACCAGATGATGATGTTAGGATGTAAAGAATGCCATATGGCAACACAAGTGAAACAGATAGCTGTTGCTAGAACTTTAGACTTGCTGACCATCGGAATATAGAAATAATTAAGTAACCATTGGTACAAACCCTTATCGAATGTTTTCCATAGTAAAAGACTACGACACACAATTGATACACATGTTGGTGGACCAGGTAACTCTTGACCATCGAAAGAAGCAAGTTCATGAGCGAAACCAAAAAGAACCAAGTACTTAATGTAAAAGATGACAGTTACCAAATATCCAAATCCAAAGAATGACCATCCACCAACATTTATCAGAAGTTCAGGGTAGTATTGAATTGCATTGATGTACAAGAAATGATTGATAATGTCTAAGACAAAGCCCCAAAATACAATCCTAATCAAACGCACAGAACAATTGAAAAAATGACGTATAAGATTGTCAGGATGATTTTTGGGATGAAAAGATTTATATAAATGAATTGGACCAGTTAGAAGAGTAGGAAAGTAAAGTAAATAATGTATTACGTTCAAATAGTCTAAATTATTGTGGTCTTTGTGGTCAAGAGAGAAAGAAAGTGATTTTGCAAGAAGCCAGGTGATGCAGACATCGAAGAGCAATGTTTGCTGTTCGTCGTGATGAAAATAAGTTAACTTTGATGAAATGAAAGTATCACTGTGAAGTAAAATGAAAAAAGACAGAGTAATTCCATATTTGAAAGCTCGTGAGGAAGATTTACACGCGATGGTCATAGCAATCAAGCAGAGAATGATGATCAACGGTGTTAAACCCAAATGAAGTAAAATAAATATGATGGAAAAGACTGTTTGAAATATCTTCTTTGCTGAACATGATAAAAAATTTGGCACCAAGATGAATACAAGTAACCAAGAATAACTTGATTTAAATAAATTAATAAATGTTAACCATTCTGAATCAGAAACATCCTTTCGTCGATTTGGAAAGATAAACGAAGAACCAAGTAAATCAGGATCAAGGCGATTCGAGACACCTGTGAGAATGGCGATAAAGATGTGATATCAATACTATGAATAATTCAATTCAATAACTTACTTTGAGACAATTTAAATACTGTGTAAAAGGAATAGAAACAAGATGTTGACCAAATAATGTGGGACAAGATGAGTGTAAGATTGGTCATTTCAAAGACCAAACAAATTTACTTGTATGTCCAAACGATTGAACCAGAGCTCATGTTGTGCATGCAAAAGCGCGTTCACCCTCAGAGGGCATTACAGCTAAAGCAAACTCGAGCCAATGGGCGAAACAGCTGGGGCGAACCCTGTAGGGGCTGAAGGATCGGCAACGATCAACCAAAAAAATCAGGTGAAGGAAAGATATTTACCAAAGCTGGTTGTTGATGGAGGAAAATCTTTCTCCTCGTCCTTCGGTAAGTTAATGATGCTTCTACTTACTTTTGATCCTTTTATTTTGTCAAGGGTCACTATTCAGTTGATAACTTGTCACTATTTTATATTCATTGATAAACAGACTGAGAAAGGTTGCGAAGGATCTCCGGCCAACCAGCAGGGTAAAACATTTGGCCGATCAAAACTGGAATCATGGCTTAACCAGACAATGAGAATTGACATGACTGACGGAAGAATTGTGATTGGAACATTTCTTTGTACCGATAAAGATAAGAATATTATACTTGGTAACGCTTCTGAATATATTACTTACAATATAAATGCTACTCAAAGTGATAATGGTGTTGGTCAAACTCCAGAATCCATAGAATCTGGAACAAGACTACCACGTAACCTGGGACTGGCCATGGTGCCCGGCAATCATATAGTATCAGTCTATTTAGACCAAACTGAAGCCACACGTTGAGTTAAGCCGGTAAAATTATAAATTGAAAATTTGCAAAAAAAATAAAATTGATTTATATTTATATTGAGTTTTTATGATTGATTTTTATTTAATTTATGCCTATTCCAGAGAATTGACAGATTAGGTAGAAAATTACTCATTGTCATCTTCATCCTCATCTTCTTCATTATTGATCTGGAAGTAGCGTAATTCGTAAGTTTCTTTAGTTGTTGAAACTACACGCAACCAGTCACGAAGGTTGTTCTTTTTAAGGTACTTCTTCGTTAGATATTTGAGATATCGTTTACTGAATGGAATTTCAGATGTTATATTGATTTTGCTTTTGACCCTTTCGATGGTTACGACGGTCCCCAGGTTGTTAGTCTTGCCATTAACTTTGATCCTTTCTTGGAGGAACTTTTCCTGCAAAACGTGTCAAAACGTCTACAGGTTAGTTATGGACAAGTTGGTAAAAATATGTGACATTCATGACTTGAGAAGTCATCGTAGATGCATATATTTAGGTAAAGAGAGAAATACTTTTACTTACAAAATCGTTTGCTACCATAATTCCATCTTCAACTGGCCGACTACAATCAATTGTAAATTTGAGGGTAATTTTCTTCTTTTTGGCCGCTGTAGGTTGGTTAACTGCTGGTGCCTTTTTACCCTTGACATTGTTGTTTTTACCTTTCGGTTTAGTTTTTTTCTTAGAGTCAGCCTAAAGATGAAAGAGACGAAAAATTAACACAATTGTTAATTAATCCACATTTATAATAATTGCAACAGCATTTATAATGAATAAAGGATAAAAAAAAGTACTTACAACTGCCATGGTAGTGATAGAAGTGGACAATTAAATACGACTAAATCAAGCCCAAATTGACGAATTGATCGGGCAGAGCACACCGCAAATGTGGAGTCGGACGGGAGAGAGCGGAAAGAGGAAATAACATTTACAAGATTCTTAGAGGTCACTACCATACAAAATAGAATTAGCGCCCCCTGGTCCAGGCCAGTTTTGGCTGAATTTTTCGCGGCTGCCATCGATTTTTTCTGTTTGCCTATCTGACTTATTCAGTCATAAATATATTGTTATTGAAATTATTTTACCTTTCATTGGATAATCATTGATTATCTATACATTCTAAAAAATTTAAGTATCCAATTGAAAGGGTAAAAAAATTTTCAAGCCACCTCGTGTGTGTGAATTGGGTGAGTGTCTTGCGCATCCTCTTCGCCATTCTGAACCAAACATGGCGCATCCGACTTTTGTCTCTACGGCTACAATTGTTCTTACTCATTGATGATTTAATTCACATAACAATGTTAATATAATTCTACAAAGTATAAATATTCTCATGTCAAATCAACTACTGTCATAAATTAACATTGTCGAGGTCAACTTGGGTCAAATTTTACCTTGCCGATTATTCATTAATTCAATATCGAAATTTTTCTCTTTACAGTAATAATATTAATTCAACAATTCATCATCATCTAATTTCAAGACATATTTGTCATTTGTTTACATATTGCATCAAACGACATTATCAGCATGTCGGACATTTTGAATGAAATTTCAACGGCCAATGATGAGACAAATGGCAACGTTTCTCTCCCTTCAATCAGTAATGCTAATTCTACATCACTTTTGATGTCATCTTCATCTGTCACCCTTGCTGAATCACCAATCCCATGTTCTACTGCAAGTACCAATATACTCATGACTGCAGACACAGGATTGCCTTCTAGTGAAAATATTGAAACCTTCGATCATGCCATTCCAAATGATGCATCCGACAAAACAATTGGTGTTTCAACCAATGGTACTCAAGAAATGCAGAATGATCAAGCAATGGCAGATGTTGCTCCAGAAGGTACAATATTATTAGAACAGCATCAAATTATCGAAGTCAATGGCGAAAAGCACGAAATAATCGAGCAATTCAATGATGAAGAGTCAGGAGAGGCGTTGGTTCTACTTAAGTCTGAATCAGGCAAGCATGTAGCTCTCCCTCTTTCAACATTTACCGATGCCGTTGAGATGGCTTCTAATGAGATCGATGAAAATGAGTCTCCCTTGTCTCAAACAAACTCACAACCGGCTTCATCAACCCTCGATCAATCGGTCGTTTTTCAAGCTTCAACCGATCAATCTTGTGTCTTAAATGTTCCTTCGGCTAAAACTGTACCTGATAATGGTGGTGACTCATTGTGTGATGGCGCCCAAAAAGATGGTCCTGTTGCCGCAACCGTAATGCCAGTTACATCAAATGATGGTGGTCATGGCAATGGATCATTGAATGAATCTTTCGTTCCAGCAAATGTTAATGCAACCGAAGGTGGTGAATCATATGTCATAATGTCTTCAGCGGATGGTTCTACAGAACAAATTAATTTAGCCCAAGTCATAGGCAGATCCGATTCATCGGGAGAAACTTATCTTATTGAAACTCCTGATGGTTTGGTTGCATGTTCTTCATCAGCCGCATCTGTAGCTGCTTCAATTGAAGATGACAAAAGTATGACGGACGTATCTTCAGCCAATGTTGTTGATTCAAATGCCGAATTGTCGGTAGCATCATCAACAGTTAATGCATCGGAGTACGTTGCCGAAAGTGAACTTGCTACCTCAACAGAAGAAGCCATTTTGCAAGCAGTCACATCATCTGGAAATATTGCAGATGGACAGATTATTCATGCAGTTTCAGGAAATCAAACATTAGCTTATCAAATAGCTGCAACTGACACTGGTATTCAGCTCATTCCAATGGGTCCTGTACCGACCGAATCACCTCCCACTCCCACTAACATCCCTACATCCAATTCAACAAGCAAGACGGCCAACCAAACAACTCGTAGTAAAACATCGAATAATAGTAATTCTAACACCCTTCTTTCTAGTGACCAACAATATTCTAATAAGAAAACAAGATCAAGCATCAACAAAAGTACTAAAGTTTCTAACACTACAACAGCTCGTACACCCGAATACTTGATGCATTCTACATCAACATATGGAAAGTCCAATAACAAATCAAGTTCTTCTCTATTCACACCAACAAACCCTAGCAGTAGTAGTCTCATTGGTGATGCTCTTGGTCCGAGTCAACTTGCTTCATCTCACAGAACTTACAGTCGTAAAAATATTGTCTGGGTCAATCCCGAATCCAATCAACCTATGAATACATCAAACTCTAATGCACCTTCATCCACTACAATCACAACCTCAACTTCAGCTAAAACTGTCACATTTGCACCTAAGAATATCTCTTCCATTGAGTTAACTCCATCAGTACCTCCTCTTCCTAGAAGTTCTTCATCGACCCCTAGAACACCTAGTAAATCCATCATTTCATCAGTCGCAAGGTCTGAAACTGAATCAATTTCCAAGAAAACCCCCACAATGGCAAAAACTCAGCCAGCAGATAAAAGTGAAAAAAATACAGTTCCACTTGAAAAGTCGGTTAAAAGTCCAGTTTCCCCTCGTAAATCTCCAATTAAGTCAGTTGGACGACCTAGCGTTGTGCAAACTTCAGAAAAACCCTTCGGACCTGCTAAAAATTCAACCAATGAATCTGATAGCACATCAACATCAGTGATCATCAGTAATCACTCAACTGTAGAAGTAGTCGTTCATGAAATAAGTAACGAAACTCCAGCAAAAGGTGTTCCAGAACCAAGCGAAGTTAAAGAAGAAATAAGTGACATGGAAACAGCTGATACACCCACCGTGGCCAAGAGAAAACGTGGAAGGCCTCCCAAAAAACCAGCAGCTGTAGTTGCTGTTACTGAAGTTGAATCTAAACTTCAATCGGAAAGTCCTTCCAAGCGATTCAAAGGATCTACCGGAGGAGAAAGTATAACCGCTGATGTCAGTGTATCCAAAGTTGGAAATGATGATCAAGCATCTGGTCGGGAATCGAGACGTACAAGACGAACACCCAAAAGGTACACATCTGATGACGAAAATTCGGAAACTGAAAAAGGTGACAAAAACTTAAACTCGGATGCCACTGAAACTAATAGAGAAATTTTTATTTCCTCTGCTACTGAAAATAAGCCCAAAAGCAATTTTGAAAGTATTGAGGATTCCGTTGTAAAGACCACTCCCCCTTCTCCAAAAGTAAGTTTATCATTGAGTCAAGATGCATCTGAATCTTCCTCTCTTATTGCAAACGATGCAAGTGAGCTTGTTGACGATCAATCACTTAGTCTTGCTGCCGAAATTGGGCAAGCATCGTCCATTTGTGAACTTAGCGTCGATTCAAGCAGCAACGCGGCAACAGAGTATGAAGTTAATGAAAATCCTCCCCCAAACACAGGTAACACGAGGCCGATTAGAAAGGCCAAAAAGCATGTTGGCTTCAAAGACCTGAATACTGAGTCGTCCAGTGACTCTCAATCTGAATGTGTTAGCTTGATGGGCAAGAAAAAAGTCCAAATAATTACCGATGTCAATGGAAGCGATGAGGACAATATCACAGCTGCCAAAAAGTCACCTAGCAACTCAGATCTCAAACCTACTCCTATTTTGAAAACCACATCTAAGTATTCGCCCATCGTCACAGGAAAACGTTTGGAATCTGCAATTGTGTGTTCCTTTTCACCTTCTGACCCTCAGGTGATCAAAGGTCGCATGAGAGAATCAATTTCAAGTATCTCTGACACGAGGAGTCACGCTGAAAACTATGACCAATTGTCACCTGCTTGTTCTATTCACATTCGTCAACAGCCCTACGCTCCACACTTCAAACCGGGATCCGATTCTAATTACATCTGTCAAAAATGTGGATATGCTACTTCTCGTCTCAACAACTTGATATTCCATCACAAGGATCAATGTTCTGTTGTCAAAAATGCAGTTCGTCAATTTTGGGAACATGAAATTCGAAAGCAACAAATAAAAGTTAGCACGAATACATCTTCAGCCCCAACATACCTCTCTATACCATCATCCTCTCCTACTTCATCATCTGATTCATCTTCTTCTCCAGTCCTGTCCAATGCATCGTTACTCGCCGACATTTCTACCCACAATGATGATCAAATTAACGAGTCACCTGAATATTCACAATTTGGCATCTAATGTACGACCCAGCATTGCACTGATTCTTGCGCATCAGTAAGGATGTTTCACCTTGTAGATGTTCACCTGTAAACATAAAGAGCTAATAAAAAGAAAACCTTCTCTTTTTTTCGAAACCTTGTGGAAAAAGATATGCCAGAGATGTTACTTACTTACTTTACTCAATTCTTTTTTTTGCATTATTGAATGATAGGATTTTTCTCACAGTTGAAAAACCATCATGTGGTTATCGGTTTAACCTTGCATCACTTGAACATTATGAACAGTGTGTTCATTGCCTGCCTCGTGCAAGATACTTTTCGAACCAGAATCTAAGTCAGTCCTGTTCTGTCCTGTGCCACCTGGATGACATGGAATTTGAATTAATTCCGGCAGCTGCTTTCAATCTAAACAAATAAGCGTGTTCGAGTGTATCTTATGACAGTGGTTTTATTCATATCCCAGTTACAAGGCCAATTCTTTTTTTTGGTTAAGTAATGAAAAGTTGTGTAATCTATTCAACCTCAAACCTAAGGCATTCGGTACAGTGTCACAGACTGCTCCAAACTAACCTCGAATATTCTACTGCTATATGGTCATTTAATTTCAACAAGTTTTGTCACACTTGACTTGTTATTATAAAAAAGTTTAATCAAATGTCAGTTGATCATTATCTTAACCAAATGTGATGCAATCAATCTGTTTTTATACTCAATAATATCGTGGATCAATTCATCTTCAGTAGTACAACCAGACGATAGAGCTTTATTGATTAAATTGATTTTCCATATCTACAACCAATGCATTCGGTTTCTCTGGTTTATCCAAGAATTTAATCATGTTGAATCTAAAGTCTAAAGTGGTAATGAGTGAAAAAAAAGAGAAACGATTGCTTCAGTACTGGCCGAGTGAGTGTCTTTGCCGACTGCGCAGTCAGTGCAACTCCATAGCAAAGCTCTCAACTTTCTCAAGCAACCTTCATCACAAACAACATATGGGTGTGCTGTAAATTGGTTGGATCGCTTTGTCAGACAAACATTTGTGTTTCATCGATAGTACTGACTGATAGAAATAATTTTGTAATTTTATTATCGCCCAAATTAAATCAATCGTTAATATGTCACATGGGGATCATGGAAGTCACCATCCTAGTCCAAACGTTGCTGTCGGTAACGAACAAATTCATTCGATGGATCATATGACCAACAAACATATTGAACCCAAAATGGATATGGACATGGGTATGAAGATGTCTTTTCACTGGAGCCTCGGTGATACTGTTCTATTTGAATCATGGGTAATGGACACAAATACTAGAGCTATAGCAATTTGTATCGCTTTTTTCCTCGTGGCCTTTTTATACGAAGGACTCAAAAGTTATCGAGAACATTTACATCGCCTCAAGAACTCACCTTTGTGTTGTACACATGATTCAGTTGTACAACGTGAATGTATTACGATAAACAATTCAAATGGTGAACAAATTCAACCAATCGTATCACCTGCTTCACCAATTGACAACAACAGTCAAAATGTGTGCCAATCTTGTGTCACAACCAGGTCACCAAGTCGTCAAATACTCAGTTTTGACCACATTTTGCAGTCGATTTTACATGTAACTCAAGTTGCCGTGTCCTATGCCCTTATGCTTGCTTTCATGACATTTAATTGTTGGATTTGTGTATCCATATTGTTCGGAGCAGGAATTGGCTATTTTTGCTTTTGTTGGCGAAGAAGAGTAGTTGTTAACCTGAATGACCATTGTAATTGATACGTGTTACAAGAATTATCTGTAGTGATTAAACAATTTTCCGACGTGAAAAATTTGATTAATTTTCAATAAATGGTACGCTATTTACAATCTAAAGTACTGTTTTTCACTTTACTCATTTTCTTTATCAAACGATGGCCCCTAATTTTTAGCAAAACAGCTGAGCAAATTTTATCCTTTGATAGATTTGTTATTATCTTTTGCTCTTTCTTTTTTGACCAACAAAAAGAAAGTAACAAACAATACATTTTTAATTTTTTAACTATTCTTTCTGTATGATATATTTGACCAAATGACATATGTAACATACAGACAACAACTAATTTACAACAAATACTGATAAGATGGCGCTTTAGGTAAAAAGGAAGATTCACCAGGTGGCAAATAAGAAGATTATATAAATTTACACCAGAAGAAATACTGATCTACTTTGGGTCACAACATTGCCAACCTCCAAAATGTCACTTACTAAACCAATTGCTGCTAGAGCTCTTCAGGTATGTATTATTCAATACATTGATCAAATATATTTGATTTATCATTTCATTTTACCCCAATTATTTTCCCTCACTCAGCTCGATGCGTCATTTTTGGATACAGAATTGCATCGCTTGCTTTTCCTTAAAATAGCAGAAGCTTGCTCACATCTGAGCACCTTGAATAAATTGCTAGTTCGATTTCAACCGGAGGTGGAATTATTTATTAATGGGTTCTTAGCAACACAAACAATCTGCTCTCGATGTGCAACAGCCTCTCAACTAATTTTGAAAATACAGTATTATACATCCCAATTCCAAGAAGCGTCGTCATTGCAATTGAAAATCTTTAGTATTTCAAAATGTGCATTAATTTACTTGGATAGTCGCCCCAATTCGAGATTTAATGTCTTTGAATCACACTTTAAATCTATTTGGGACGCATTTGAATTTCTCAATCATATTCTTTTTCTATTGGAAGGAAAATATATGTCTTTATTACAACGTATTTTCGGCCTTACCTGTGGCTACACTGACCATGCATCTGCTTTCGCACCTGAAAGCCATGAATTTATTTCCAGAGAAGTCCTGTGGAGTACTTTTCAAGACTTTGTATCATCCAGCTTGCCTTTATTAAGTCAACTAAGGTTAAAAAAATATCTACGCGCAACATTCGGCAATAAGATTACCTCAATCATCCTCCCACAACGATTAGGCTCTAATTCAGATCCCAACAAATGCTTTGTTTGTAACGATGATCCTACCAACGCAAGAGTTTCACCTTGTGGTCATATTTGTTGCTATTACTGTGTACTTGTTGAATTTTCCGAATATGGCGAGTTGGTATGTGGTGTTTGTAAAACCTCAACTACGGATATCGATTTGATAAAAGAATATCATCGGAGTGGATTTTAGGTGATTCATTTTTTCTAAATTAAATAAACCTGTGATAAATCATGCTAGACTGTTCCATAATTCGTTTCTATCTTGCTTCTTGTTTCTCTGCCCCACTGTCATCAACAAACTCATAGTTCAATCTTTAACCACAGAGCGGTTCAATTTAATCAGGTAAAATTAAACACTGAACATTTAGTTTTAGCGCGATTGTCTTCACATGGGTCCTTAAGGTTCTGTGCTTATGCTCCCAAATTCTAGCTGATCCATGAAATAAGGTCGACCTTCTCCAGTTCTTCGACGAGTGAGAATTTCATAACCACTTTCAGTGACTAAAAATGTTTGTTCAAATTGAGCTGAGAGCTTTCCATCCTCGGTGACAGCAGTCCAATCATCTGGCCATGTAGCATCTCTCCAAGTTCCTTCCGAAATCATAGGTTCAATTGTAAAACAGTGTCCAGGTTGCATTACACCAAATGCCTTGTTTTTGGCATAATGAGGTACATTAGGAGCACAATGAAACAATCGATGTATTCCATGTCCACAGTAACGTCGAACTACAGAGAATCCTTGAGATTGAGCATGTTTTTGAATGACATTTCCCAATTCGCGGTACTTTTCACCAGGTTTGATTAATGCCATTGCTTTGCTCAAACATTCGTGAGTTGTTTTGACCAATTTTTTTGCCGTTTCACTGACATTACCGACAAATAAAGTTTCATTTAGATCACCATGGAAACCATTTTTATAAATTGTTATATCTAAATTAACGATGTCGCCTTCTTTCAGAGGTCTCAAATCAGGTATTCCATGACAGATGACTTCATTGACCGATGTACAACATGATTTGGGAAAATTATAATAACCGAGTGGTGATGGATAACATTCACGTTCAATACATGCTTCATGAACAATAGCATCAAGTTGATCGGTTGTAACACCGATTGCAACTGCTTTGGCCGCTTCTTCTAGAACTTCTCGAGCCAATTTACCGGCAACTCGAACACCTTCAATTTCTTCATCATTCAAAACTTTAATTTGATTTCGTCCTTTTACTGCTTCTTCACAAGCTGATTCACCCTCAGGATGATCAGCATAATCTGGTCTCATTATTTCTTTGGGTACTTCTCGTTTTTTAGTTTGAGGAAAAGGTCTCAAATTTCCTGTAAATTCATAATATGGCCATGGATCATATGGTTGATGTAGAGATTTGTGACTTGACCAACTGCTCTTGAAGCAATCTTGTGAACAAAAAAAAGATCCAGGTATACCTAATTTAATACAATTGGGACATTGCAATTTAGCAAGGGATTTACATCCAGAAGAAGTACAAATTTGAATGGTAGACATTTCGACAGTGTTGGTTCGTGTTCACCGAATGTGTCTCAAATCACATGGCGACCGAGTAATTCGTTTACTGCCGCTCGGTGGAGCCAGTTTTCAATGTGTGTTTGAAGGGATCATCTTAAGTTTGAAAACAACTTTGAAAGCATATTGAATGAATTACTAGAAATAGTCAGTAACTCAAGAAATTCATTCATCTCACTCTCAAAGTTGTTTTCAAACTCTCAGGCTCGTGTTACGGTCAACATTGGATTATCAACTCCTTAAGGTATGAAATGCGTACACTGGATGGTGTTATCATCTGCACAAGGACAAACTGTTTGCACTTACATCGCCACAAGATCTCACATAAATCGAAATTCTGTTTAAAAGTTCTGCAGTTTTTAAAAAGTGACAATGATGATCAACTGAATGAAAGATCGTCTACTAAAATATTTCTCAAATGAAATTTAAATGTTCTGCATGTTCTGATGGACATCTATTGGACTGATTGTTTGGAAGAAAAACCGAATATGCTTTATAGATCAGAACTTCAGCCGACTTCCTCTTGATGCTGTGAATGAGTGACAATCTTGACTGCATGTTCACTCAGACTGTGTTTCAAATGAGAAGTCGCAGAAATTTCTATCTGATGTGACTGATGAGCATCACCTTAATTGACGAACATCAGACCATCAGAGAACTATATCACAATTGAATCGATGTTTTAACATCAATCTATGCAACTTAAGTCACTCCTGTTGATATGTAAACTAGAGTCATTAAAATCGTGTGTAAAAAATGAAAATTGTTGAAATTTAACTCTATTTTCTACAAAAATTTTTTATGAATGAGGTGCGAGTGTCGAAATGTTACCAGGCCGACTAAACGCGTGAATGCTTTGACAGAGTCAAATTTTCATCTGAAACGTTGTGTTCAATTGATTAAAAATATGCATCCATTGCAAAAGATTACCTTGGTGAAGTTCTTGAGAATCAACTGAATGCTAATTGATCTGTCATTTTTGAAAGGAAAATCCAAGGTTCAAAAGGTTCCCTCACGCGTTAATCAAATGTACAAAGGACGTTGATGCCAAAATAGGAGTTTTGTTCTTATCTTCGATGCCATCAAATCCTCCTGGTTCTTCTCAGCTTTGTGACAGAGTTTGATCTGGATTAAAATGATCATGGTGAGTCATGAAACTCGGATGGCTGACCAAATCCATCCAACAAAGCGGAACAAAGTAACTTTAACAACTCTTATAACTCTTACAACTTTTGCAACATTGATAATTTCATCACATGACCTCAAAGATGAAAAATAATCAACATCGATTATTACATTAATGATCAAACTTTACTTTACTTGGCTACAATATGTCTGAATTGATGAAAGACCCGATGTCTCGATGCTGATAAGACCGTAACAGGTGACACTGGGTAAAAAAGTACATAATATGACTTGATAAAAGCCATCGGATGGACAAATTGGGTGAAAAATTGATTCATGACAACTGATTCATTGATCAGTGGTTCTTTTTATTGTTTAAACTGCACTGACTTAGTGAGTATTAACGTGGTGAATGGGATGCAATGAAATGAGCCATGAACAAGTTGACTAGAAGAAAAGTGAAACTCTCTGTGGCTGACTGGACAATAAATGATATTCATCATGATGATGGTTATCGATGATGATGAATAATTGATTATTGTCACTTGGTGAAATCTCGACCAGGATTCAATTGTACCGATCCATCTGGTGCAAGTCCGTAAACAGTCCATGCATTGTGAAAACCACGATGAAATGGACAGAAGCACAGAGCGGTATCATCGATAGATTGATTTCGAAGAAATTGCATTGGATGACATTGACTAGGTGGTAGATGATGTCTTATTCCACCAGCAGTTGCAGCTGAATTGAATACAGCAGCTACATCGCGAAGTAATTTTTCATTTTCCACAGGTCCTCGTGAAGATAATTGTGAATTGCCAGATGAATTAGTTCCATGTAAAAATGGTGCAGAAGTTGCATTGCCAATAACTGCTGCAACTGTCGCTGCCAATCTTTGACTAACTTGGCCATCACGTTCATCCTCCACTCGAACTATACTCGAATTGGGTGAATCTGATGCTGAGTGTGCTCCTGATCCTTCTTTGAAGACAGCAGCAACTGTAGCAGCCACACCTTCTCTTAGAAGTCTTTCGCTTTCTCGATCGTTCATCAGACTTTCTGGTCTGATGGTGGCTGTATTTCTTGGCTGCCTTTCATTTTGAACTGCATCCTTATTCATTCCCATCTGTAGACATTTCTGTTGTTGAGGACATAACAATCAAATCAGCCAAGAAGTAAGAAGAAGAAGAAGGAAAAAAAGCAATTCAACATCACTTCACACAATGTCATCCATTTGACTTACCTTGAGTCGACATGCTTGACATTGATTTCTATGTTGTTTGTCAATTGTGCAGTTTCCTGTGCCTGCTTGACATCTAGACAAGGACAAAAGACAAGATTCGGGTGAGAATTCATGTTGCATCGATTGAAAGGATGTTCAAAAAGTTCTTTTGGGTTCGCTCAAATGCTTTTGCCTTTGCATACATTGTCACATGTATAAAGAACATTCATTTTGCATTTGCATTTTCCTTTTCGACTGATGAGAGTATCAAGTTAATCTTTCAATTGTTCCAATTGAATGGCATTACTTGAATTTGTATGTCAATGTGTCAGAGTGGTTCAGAAGGGAAAGATTGTAATGTTCTGAAGGAACAAATGAACAAGGCGAATAGAATGGCCTGTTGTTAGAGACAAGTGTCTGGCTGTTTAACTGAGTTAGTCAGTTAGTTCATTGATGCAATCAATTTGAGAGAGAGCACCATGAATAGTATGAACAGTATGAAGACTATGAAGAGTACACCATGAACATCAAGAACACCATGAGAAGCAAATGTGGCTGGGTTAGCAGGTGGTGGACGAGTAAGGCAACTCGTAAGCCTGGGATAAGAAGATGAGCATGAGGATGAGGATACGCGGATGAGGAGTGTGATGACTCGTCGGGGGCGAGGGGTTCGTGTCATTTGAATTGACGCTGACAAGGATTACAAAGGCACCAGTATATATCCATACAGTAGCCAGAAGGAAGGGAGGGAGAAAGGAAGGAAGGAAGGATGCTCGGTCCCTCCGATCGCCTCATTAACTCACACACAGCATAGTAAATAATGCAATTGCACTCTTTCAATTGAAACGAGTGTTGACAGCCTGAGTCACCACAAGCAATTGTAATGATTAAATTGCATCCATCAGGCCATTCTTGACCGATAGAGCGAAAGTCACACTTGTTCTCATGAATGTTTTGTCCTGTCCTACACACATAATCATGTCTGCAGGGTCAATTGAAATGGCAACATTGAGTAAAAAATAGATCTAATGACTCTCAGAGGCATTAAGTGTAAAAGAAGAAAACAATTCAACCGAAGGGAAAACAATTGAAGATGATTTTTTGTCCTATATCGTGTGTAATGAAGAAAAGAGGAAAGAATTAGCGCAACTGTCCTTTTGCCTGTTATTATTTGTCCTTTTTCACATACAATTCTTCTCACAAATGTACAGATGAACAAATGTATACAAATGTGTTAAGGTTACGCAGAAGGCCATGTCAATACTTGCCTATAGATAAGTTTTCGTCGAACACTTCGCTTGAAAAAGCCAGAACAACCATTGCAGGCGAGAATGCCGTAGTGTTTGCCACTAAAGTGACCAGTAGAAGTGATCCAATTGTTCAATGGACAGTCACGTCGTGTCAACCATTAATAGTGTTAGTCATTGATACAATTTACAAGATTAGACATGATGAATAAGGATGAATAAGGATGAAGGATGATGAAGACTCACCTGCTACAATCGCCACAAACAACACAAACCAATCCAGGTGAATGACGTTTATTGAGGTTAGAACTTCCATTACTACTGGCACTACTGATGTTACCGTTTTTGGCCACAGATTCAGATGATATCAAGGGTGAAGGAGGGCGAATGGGTTCGCTAAGTGAATTTCTCAAAGACAAATTGAGTGGTCGAATGGGATTGGTTGCACTTGCAGAAAGAGGTTTGAACAAAGGTGACATCAAAAGAGGGTTGGTCAATGTTGGAAACATCGAATGAGGTGAATCAAGTGTCTTGTTTGATTCACGTTTTTTTGAAAAAATACCCTCAGGTTGGAAGGCATTAGGATGACTTCTTTTGGATGAAATTCGACAAGATGAGTCCACCGGCGACGATGGACCCAGAGAGCCAATTGAATTGGGCCTAGATCCAGAATCACTTGCAGTTCCATCTGAGCAGGAGGGCTCACAGTCTGGTAGAAGGATCAGGTCATGAGGCGCTGTTTCACTCTAACTGTTTTATTGTGCAAGCTGTAACTGATGCGGATGCTACTCATGTGGACTCTGCCTGATTGTCTGCCATAACCAGCGGAAGCGGATTACGTTTTTCTTCCTACAATCGCTTGCTTTATGTGGTCTATTGGCGTGCCAGCGATTTGTGAAATTGTGATGACGCTCCTGATGGACTCTTTTAAGCCGATTACGATGAATGCATCAGTCTAATTGAGTCCCTCGTCCTGTCCTATATGTCGAGCATCTTGTTCATCTTTTTCTCTCCATCCTGTCTTTTTTTTCTCTTCCTCCTTCCTTCTTGGTCTCTACCCTTGCTCTTGCTCTTTCTTTTTATCTGTTTCTATTTCTCTGTCTCTCTTTCTCTCTTTCTCTCTTTCTCTCTCACCGGCCAAGAGATTTGTCTACACAATGCGCGCACTCAGGTGTATCGGCCAAAGTATCTTATTCTCTACTATCAGCAAAAGAGTAGTCAAAGTAGCTTTTGCTCCGGGTACTCACCTGTCAAACTATGGCCTTCTCCAGTCCCTGATCGGGTAAAAGGTGTACTCTGTTCGAGCGAATCCATGCGACTTGCAATGATAAAGCTTGAATGACCAAAGTATGGATTTGTGGACCAACCAAGTGAAATGCGTCCTCTACACTTGAAATACAAGCGATGAAAAGATGAAGAAATATAAAAGATGAGATGCAACTGAAATACAGAAATACAACGATGCTCAAATGCTTACGGGACGTGGGATGGTGATGGTTTGATACTGAGAGCTCAAGTTGCACTGAACGAAGTTTGATGAAAGTAGAAGTCGAATGGAGATTGGGACTAGAGATGCGCGAAAGCGGGAGTGGCCTGCATCCTGGTAGAGCCGAATCAGAGCAGATTCTTTAGCCTCTGATTTCTTCCATGTCACCCAGCCAATCGATCGAACAACTCTCACGTTCTTTGCAAACCTGCAACTTGTTCACCCGATATAGTACAAGTTACTCTTGATCGTACTTTCTACTTCCAATGTCCTTGCCTCACACTCTTACTGATTCTCTCTCTCTCTCTTTCTTTCTCTCTTTGTCTCTTCATCTCTATCTCTATCTCTTTCTTTTTCTCTCCCTCTCTCCCATGGTCCAGAGTTGTATGGTGCCATGTGCAGGAAACAGTCACCTGCAGAGACAGTGTTAAAAGTACAATAGGATGCGGGGTAAAACATCCTCCTCCTTACGCGAAATAAGTGTCAGCGGATGTCGCCGATGTTTTTGTCGTGCGACATCCCCTGCTGTGCCTTTAAAACAGCTGTTATGACCCCAGGTACTGGGCAGCATGTGCACTCGACTATTTATTGTCTTATTATTCGACAGTCAGTCGCTTCAATTCGTCCTGAATTCAGCCTGACTTAGGTTCGATTGTCAAAGAAATCCTCTAAATCCAGAGAGAGCAAACAACACCTGAGCCTCAGTCAAAGGCGCTAGAACATTTGCATGGTGCATGGTGCATGGTGCGTCGACTGTAGTGACAAAGGAGCAGAAAAGATAGAAAAGACACAGAGAGAAGAGAGAGAGAGAAGAGCAAAGCAGAATAGAGAAGAGCAGAGAAAAGCATCCTCATCCTCATCCTCATCCTACTTTCCTTTTGTGCATCTCCTATACAGGCCTGGCTTATGGAATCAAAATCTCATCTGCGACCATCCATTGGCCTCACTCACACGCGTCCTTGTCATTCTTCTTCGTCACTGCAACTGTTTGTCATCCTCAACTCACTTACGGCTCTTGTGATTTCATTTATTGTCAGTCCTGAGTAATGGCTGCCTTTCGTTTCAATTAACCTAACCAATTCAGCCCTTGATGCAATTTGCGCCTTTTTACCCTCAACTCGGGTCAATTGAGTCAACGAGGAGACACGTGACATGATTACAACAACGGACACACGTTTTGCCTGAAAACGTTTGCTCATCACCAGTTTTAGACACGCTCACCCTCGTTACAACTGCATGCTTCTTTTTGCCTCTTTATTATTAACGCTACACTCAACTCGACTCAAGTACAGAACTGCATAGGGGGTGATTTAACAGGAATCCTGGTGAAACAGAAAGAGTCAGCTTGGAAACACTCTACTTCTTGCCGTGACAGACTTGACAACTCAGAGTACACATCATTGTCTTCAATGTCCTTTTTCGCGAATGGCACACTCTCACTGCCACTCAAAATGGTGCTTGCACTTTCTTGCATTGATTCTTCTCTACTTGCATTTCCACTTGAGAAAAAACCGCTAGGACGAGTGAAAAATGGTTTGTCTGATGTTTGGTTATACGTTGCCATTGGCTGTTGCATTTGTTGCCGTTGGACTTGCTCAAATCGTCCAGGTTGAATCGGTTGATATGTTTGTTGTTGGTAATTCTGTTGGTACTGTTGTTGCTGATGCTGCTGATGCTGTTGATGCTGTTGATGCTGTTGAAATCCAAAAGATGCTGGTCTGACAGATTGTAGTGTTTTGACGAAACTGAAACCACTTGATTGAGCATTGTTATTGAAATGATTGTTTTGATTGGGATTGAACGTCACGTGTTTTGTGCCAAATGATGATGATGACGATGATGGCGCTTGTTGTAGAACACGAGTAAAGCTGAAATTACTGGATTGTTGTTGTTGGAATTTATTATTATTACTATTATTAAAATTTTGACCTTGTCGTTGTTGATGTTGTTGATGTTGTTGATGTTGTTGTTGTTGTTGGTGTGGTTTAATGTGTTCAAATCGACATCGATCACCATATCGACAGGTACCTTCTTGATAAAACTTACATATGGCCATCGCGTAATTATCAAATAGATTATTTTACAATTTCAAATTTGCAAGAATATTTGAAAAATTCACAAAAGTCACCACTCATGCACCATACATCACTTGGTCATCTGACAATTGAAAGTAACAATCGAAAGACACCGCGCTACCTTTTTCACGATGTTGAATACAGTCAGCTGACTATCACCAGCTGGAGCTGTCATGCGTATCCTTTTTTTCCTTACAAGAAGACCATAATAAACTGATAAACTTGAAGAATCCTTTTATGGACTGATTGAAATACTTGTAAATCCCTTTTTCCTAAAATGTAAAAAACCTTACATTATCACTTGATTTGATTTTTAAACTTTACCATTGTTGCTAAACTATTTTACTTTGTAAGATTTGTATTGAAAATCAAATAAGAAAATTTTGATTGAAAATATTTTCACCTGCCAGGTGCCGCTTAAATCGGGCAGTCGAATAAATTGATCATCGTCGTCGACGACTTGTGGGCAGATCGGTGATCGAACACGATGAACAATCCACCAAATGGTTTACCTGCTGCCTACACTTCAGTCAACATAGATGGACAGGCCGGAGTGACCTTAATTACTCCACGATTACACACTTATGTGCCTAAAAAGAAAAATTTCATCCAAAGAAATTGTGGACTTTGCTTTAAAATTTGCAAATGGATACCAGTGGTATTTATTTTATCCGTTCTGGCTTGGGGCTACTATGCTTATAATATTCAATTGTGTCTTTATACCATCGATTCTGTGATAGCAAAGACACTGTGCATGATTATATTCCATTGTTTAATCATTATGTGTCTCTGGTCATATTACCAGACAATTTTCACCACCTCAGCAGTTGTACCTAATGAATTTTGGTTGACACAAGAAGAAATGACTAAATTAAATACCGAGCCAACTGAAGAAGGGCGTCAAGCATTCTTTGAAGGTATTATCAACGATCGAAATTTGCCAATACTCGGTCGGACTTACAAACAAGGATTCCGTACTTGTGACACATGTAACCTTTTGAAGCCAGATCGTGCACATCATTGTTCAGTATGTGACACTTGCATTCTCAAAATGGACCATCATTGCCCTTGGGTTAACAATTGTGTTTGTTTTTCAAATTATAAATTCTTCGTTTTGTTCCTTGGATACTCTTTGGCCCTGTGTCTTTGGACAGCATGTGTTTCATTTCCATATTTCCTCAGATTTTGGAAGAGTGACATGGGATCATCTTACAGCAAGTTGCATATATTATTTTTATTTTTCGTCTCTATTATGTTCGCAGTATCATTAGCATCTCTCTTTTTCTACCATCTTTACCTCACGATGAAGAACAGATCCACATTGGAAGCCTTTAGAACTCCCATCTTCAGGTATGGACCTGATAGAAAAGCCTACGATTTGGGCAAAAGTCAAAACTTCAAACAAATATTTGGTAACAAACCTCTTCTTTGGCTCATTCCAGTACGAACAAGGTAAGTTTATACGCAACAAAAAAAAATAATATAATTTTTCTTGCATGCCTACCTACATTACAATGTTAAATGTTTACCTGTTCATGCTGGTTGGTGGTGGTAATGCTAAGTGTTTATTTAAATTGGCTGAATTTGATATGAAATTGATTGAGAAATGTTTTTTATCTCTTCTTCTTTTTCTCTGTTTTGTTTGCGTGGACGTCTTGTTGTCCTGTTTTTTTGCTTTGTTCATGTTATTTCCTAGTCTGGGGGATGGATTGAGTTATCCATTGACTCATCATCATTGTCATTGTCCTGAAAGTGGAGAATCGAGACAACAAGGAGATCAGCCACACATTCAGTACGACTCAATTGCTCTCGCCCGGCCTCAAATAGCAAATCAGTCAAATCAAACATAAACATGTAATGTAAAGCAAAAAAAGGCATCAAAGCTGTCTGGTAGATATTTGTTAATCACCAACAGCCACTGCTTGTTTACACCGGGTGCACGCAATTACGACGTACTATGTAAACTGCCTTGAACCAATGTATTAATAGAAAATCACTAGGCTAATTCTTCTTAGTTACACTTCTTACTTTTCATTTCATTCTACTCTTGATTCTTGTCACTTTATCCACTTTTTTATATATGAATAAACACCTGCCATGGGCACTTTTTGATTTTTTATCTGACATTTGACGATTTGTTCTTCATTTACTCTGGTTGTTGACTGTTTTCCTGTCATCCTCTATAGCAAAGGCAATGGAATAATATTTGCCACTCGGATGGATCGATTTGTTGGCAAAAATGTGGACAGATCTTATGACGAAGGTGGTGACTTCGATTGCGAACAAGGTTTACTGGCTGGCCATGATAGAGAAAATAGTGATTTAAGTCAAACTACTTCTCCTGTACCTCCATCATCGACTGGTCAAATGGTTACAATTAACCTTAACTAAGTTTTTTTATTTTATTTATCAGTCAAATTCACAAAATACATATGTTTATTGAGATTAAAAGTGAAATTGTCCATTTTATTTGACTAAGTATCACTTGTAATTAAAGGCAAAGGTTCGGGTGACCATTTTGTCATCATGAAGAGTACCATGAAGAACTCATCGAATTCGTGGTTTTTCCTTATGTTCCTTCCGTGGCTGCTGCGAAATTGATAGGATTTTCAGTTCTCAAAGCTTCTTTGTAGTCATCTTCGGGTTTTTGAAAAACTTTGCCGAGGACCAAAGCAGCATAGATGACGGCCAATGCCAAGGTCAGATAGATCAAAGTGATGAGAAAGTGAAGTAACTTCTTGCCTGGGCTGTGGTTGATAGATTTAGATGAGTAAGGTAAAGCTGATTTGATCAAAGCCTGTTGACTTGAATTTCTTGACAACATTTTGTCAATTCGGATGTGTGTTCGACTTGAAAGGCCGCAAAGAACTTCAAAGACACTCAAAACTCCAAGGGCAAATAGTCACTGTCAACCTGGTACTCAAAGTAAGAACCTCTGCTTGTGTGTTGAAGAACAATTGTCATGAGTTGTCTTGATGGTGACATTTGATCTTGTTGTTCTTACATACCTGTACTGCCTAATTTTCCATGGAAACCGTAGAAACAACAAACTTCAAAGAAAGAACGAACAACACAGGTTCTACAAGTAACGACCTTGAGTCTGTTGTTGTTTTCAAGAAAAGTTCTTAATGATGTGAGTCAATTGTCACCATCATTCAACGTGGACAAATGAAAAAGGTTTCTCTTATTTCTTTTATTTCTTTTATTTCTTTTTTTCCTTTATCACGTCTTACTTTATCCATAAGTCACATGTTTGATGATAATGCTTCTTGGCCGGTCAAGTATGACGTAAAAAGGGTAAAGCCTTTGTTTGGCCAGTAAGTGAGTGAGTTACATTAACAAATAAATTATCCAATAGAATTATAGAGAATTACGATAACTTGAATATTGTGTGATGGATAAAAAATTTGGTGCTATATCATTATATTATTATATTATTATATGTAAGCTGTTGTTGTTGTTGTTAAGTAGATACATACAGAATAATAAGAATGTCGGACTAGGTTAAGTTACAAGGACAAGGTTAATAGGAATTACTAGCTAAATGAGATGTTACTCCTGAAATGACTCTTTGTGAGATACACTTTTTAGATGATTCTTTGGGCAAGTAGAGACACGAATCGTGTTTTTTCATCTGTGAATTGGATGGATTTTGATTTAAAGGAGCCACCGGGGCAACCAAAGGACAACGAACACTAGAAGGATAATTTTTTCCGGATATATTAGATGAACCAAGATTATTTAATTTAATACGTGATGTAAATTCATTACGATCACATGGATGACAAAAATTAAGACGAAGACTATGACTTGGATGACCAATGGATGAAGATGATGATGATGAGGATGACTCAACGTTACCTTTTGTTAGTACAGGACTTTCTCTACATCCGGTTGGTGAAGAGGATTTATTTTGTATTTTAACTCCATGTTTGGATGTTTCCTGTGATTTTCCAATCAACCAATGAGTTTTCATCAGCCCTTTGCCTTTGATTGATGTCATACCTCGCTCCTTGAGGATGTAACCGCCCAGTTGATCGAGTATTACTTTACAAGCATCACTCACGTGAATTTTAAGAGCTAATGACGTAATAAATACAAACAAATAGCATGTATAGTTTGAACAATTAAAAATTTGATAATGAAGTAATGAAGTAAAGAAGTAAAGAAAATAACTGTAAATGATTCTTACGTTCTCCTGAAGATTCCATTCGAGATGCTGTGTTTACCGAATCTCCGAACAAACAGTACCTTGAAAAGAATAAGTTTATTTGTTTAAATAAATGTAAACTTCTGATGTCAACTTCAGTGTTGATTTAAATAATATTAACAATTACCTTGGCATTTTCAGTCCAACGACTCCTGCAACGCAAGGTCCACTGTGAATTCCTTTAGGATGGAGAAAGAGTCGATTGTTATTGTTATTATAATTGTTATTTGAGTAAAATAAAGAAATTAACCCTTACCTATTCTTAATTGAAGTCTTTCACCTGATCGATGACGAATTTCGAAATGTTGAATTTCACTGAGCAGATGAAGAGCCATACTGGCAATTTGACCGGCATGTTTGTTGCCATTTCGTTGAGGTAAACCAGACACCACCATATAAGCATCACCTGATGTCTCCACTTTGTAGACGTCGTAATTTTCAATGATTGAATCAAAACAAGTGTATAAATCATTGAGAAGATCAACCACTTGCATTGGTGTAGATTCTGATGCAATTCTAGTAAAACCAACAATGTCAGAGAAGTAAATTGTTACACAATCAAATGACTCCGGATCAACTGTTTCACCAATTTTCAATTGATCAGCTACAGATTTAGGTAACATTCGTAGTAATAACATTTCAGTTTTCTTCTTTTCGGATAAAAGTTCATTTGTTCTTTCTTTAACTCGAGCTTCCAAATTGTAAGCATGTTTTTCCATCATTGCCAACATATTGTCGAATATATTGGATTTTCTGAAGGAAAAAGGTGTTTGTTTTTAATAGAACATTCTTTCCATGGGAAGAATTGATGATGGGGATACAAATGCTTCATCAACACGGAATTGGATAAACGATACAATCAAATAATCGTATCGAAAAAGGTTTAAATGAAAACAATAATAATAATAATAGCAATAATAATATTTGGTGCAAATGAGGTGATAGGTTGAGTGTACATGCAATCAATTGCTCAATTGATGAACAAAAGTACAAGTAATTTGGATAAAAGACTCACAATCCCGATTGCATTTCTTTGAGCTTGAGATTGATGAATCGAAAATCAGGTCTTGCTTCAGGATCTTCATGCCAACAATCTTCCATACATTTGATGACATAAGATGGACAGGATGAAATTTGTTCTAGTGAAGGTCTAAATATGACCCCGTAATCATTAGGATTTGCAATCCTATCCAAGAGTGATTCAAGTGTTTCGTGTACTTCTGCCTTACCCCATGGACCTTTGCGACCAATTATTTCATACAACAGAATGGCAAATGAATAAACATCACCTTTCTGTGTTCCTCTTAAGGGTGGATTGACATCACGTAACAATTCGGGTGCTCGATAAAGAAATCTTCGTTTTTGCTTTTCTTTCTTCTCTTTGGGCAAATCTTGATTGGACTTGAATTCGTGTAAGCCGAAGTCTGCTATTTGCAAAACCCAACGAGAATCCACCAGACAATTGGACGAACGAAGATTGCCATGAGACTGAATGTCCGAATCATGCAAATAGATCATTCCCTTCATTGCAATCCAAGTGATGATAAGGTCAAAATGTTCATCAGTTCATCAGTTGATGTTTTTACCATTGATGATACTTACTTTTATCAGATCTGCCACCAAAGAAGCAATGAACATGGTATCGAGGTCCAAATCGTCATTTTTCAAGATGTCCTGTGATACAAGGAAAATTGTAAAATTGAATTTTCAATTTGTCTCACTTGAAGTATCATTTACCTCAAGACTACCTCTTGCACAGTACAGTGTGAGCAAACAAATGTTGGATGATTCAACCGAAGCTCCAATGAATGGATTGATATTTTCATGTCTCATCTCTCGAACCTGTGAAGACAAGTTAAAAGTGATAAATTGGCGAATGGACTGACATTGAAAAGAAAATAAATTTCTCACCTGAATAAGTTCTTTTCTAACTTCACGTGTTAAATCAATTGTTTGTTTGTATATGCGTTTAACGTAGACAACATTTCCCTTGCAAAAGCCAACTCCAGAAGAAACAGTAGCCTGTTCTAAATCGAAATTAAGTGGGCCATACTTGGCAGCTGGTCTGTAAGATGCTATCCTCGCCGAGTCAATTCCTTGAAACTGATAACAATTGACAAGAAGAATAAAGAAAAATGCAATGAAGAAAGAAAAAAAAGAGAACAAAATGAGCCATTGAGCGAAAAAATAAACAATCAAATTGGATGCATTTACTAGGATTAATGGAAACACAATATGCTACACTTAATTACAACAACGAGGTCAAAAGAAAACCTATAAAAATAAAGGTAAAGGTAAACATTCAAGTTACCTTGACTAATAACCAATTTTCTACAAATTGTCTTCACTCGGGGATAGAAGAGGTTGTAAACTGCTCACTGAATGATGACGTATATCATTTGATTGAGTATTCATGCAAATAGAACAATTGTCTTTCGATACAACAGGAATCCCTTGAGTTGAGTACATGCCATGGGTGACATTCAATGAGTCACGAGTTGATCCATAAACCGATTGTGAATCAGGTATCTCACAATCAATACGAGTACTATTGTCATATCCATGTACTTTACAGGCATCTTTTTCTGTAGATTCCATTAAAGAAAAATTGGGAAAACGATCTACTTTGTCATCACAAGGGTAGCCATGCTTTGAATCAATAAAACATTTTGACAACATTGGTTTGATCGAACTTGGACAACATGAACAACAATAACAATTTGTATCAGTTAAATTTCCATGTAATATATGGCCAGAACATCTACCACAAATGGCAAAATAATTACACGATGAATTTGTTTGATCTTTATCCGAGGACACAATTTTATCTTCATCAATTTTATCACCATGACTTACATTGACTGTACTTCTTAAGTTGTTCAATGTATATTCTGATGATGTTCGAGGAAGGATGATGTCTTTAACATCAACTTTCCACAAGAAACAAGCAAGTTTCTTCTCATATCGGTAGTGTCTGATTGATTGGTAGTAAAAGAAGTGAAATAAAAGTCAAGTTAAAGTAAATTACATTATTTTTAAACTTTCAAGTAAACTCACTTGATGATGAAACCAAGAGCAATACCTGCCAAGGTAAAGCAACAAGTGACGAGAATTATTTGTTTCCAATTGAGAAGTTCTTCACAGTATTCACTGTTAAATCCACATTCTGGTTCATCAGGTGGAATTTGATTGTTGGGCCATTCGATTGTTTGATTATCAAAGAATTCAAATTTAGGTGTACACGGGTCAGTTGGATTACATTCACGTTGAATGAAAGAAGCAACTGGAGTTATTCCGATGTCTTTTTTAAAGTACAACAAAGAGTAAGTTCCATCTGAATCACCATTTTCATCGATTGTCTGTTCTGATCCAAGAACTGACTTATAACGAAGGTTTAGAATTTCTTGTATAACTGCAGTACCATTCATTTGATCATCAGTAGATTTAGCAAAAACTCGTGTCAATCCTTGAGCTAAAATTTGAACAGCATCATAAGCATAAGCAGCACTTGCCGAAGCTTCGCCTTTGATTTGATGGTAAGGTGCAATTGGTACTTTAAAAGGCGCTTGACGAGAAAAATGAAAAACATTTCTCGAAAATGTATGATTACGAGACGGAGTAGAAGGTGATAGAACAAGAAATGATTTACAAGCTTCATCTACTTCTTCGATGTACTTGGAATTATTGAGTGAACGAAATGATTCAAATGGTTTCAAACAATGTTGTTGATACCCTTCAACCGTTGCAGATTGATCTTTATCAATGGAAACAATAACATTATTGTTGAAATTAGGATTTCGAGCTCTTAATTCACGAGCTAAATCTTGAGCGACACTCATTTCGGCGATTACCACATAAACTGAAATAAAGAGGGGGAAAAACAATTAAACAATCAAACAGATGCTTAAGATGCTCAAAGAGACAAGAAAGGATGAATAACCGATTGATGGTTCAAGGGCACCAAAGTGACTAATCTTTGTGAAAGTGGTGCCCTTGTACATGTATCATGTCAATGGTGTGATTGTGTGATTGTGAGTATGTATGACTATATGTTTTAATAATTGTATCATTGTATCACTGTATCATTGTATCAAAGTAATTGATGAGTGAAAGGAGAATCTGGGCGCCAGAGAAGTTTTTTCTGAACATGACGTGATTAATTGGCAAACATACAGTTAACTGAGAAGAAGAAAACTTTACGGCTCCTGCAGCTCGGCCTTGGCAATGATCATCATGAGACTTTACTTGACTTTTAATATGATAGACATTAAGCACAACCACAATTCATTTGATCGACCATTAACTGTGACCTGAGAGGAGGTGCACATTGATGAGTCGACATGGTTAACTCAAACACGTCGTTTCTTGTCTATGTGTGTTTGTGTGTGTCATCTAATCACACATATTTTTTCTAGTTGTTATTTTGTGAATGTGTAATATCTCATCTCGCTCACTAGGAATGACATAGTCAAGACACATTGAACCAACTTGTCAATAAAAAAAGTGGGAAAATACTGAATTGACAAGCAATCGTGCATCTCGATGATCTTTCACCTGGCAGTCCATCATAATAAATCTTTCATCATGTATATTGGTTGTGCACCTTTCTACACTAGAGCAAAGGGAGAGGGAAAGACAATTCAAATAAAGGAAAACAACACTAACATCATTATCATCAAACACATATACACACACATTGCTAAACACATTATCAAATGTGAATTTAAGATGAAGAAAATAAGATGTTTGTCGTGTGTGTATGTGTATGTATTGAATGTATTGAATGTAGTGAATAACCAGTGTAACTAGTGTAACTAGTGTAACTAGTGTAACTAGTGTAACTAGTGTAACTAGTGGAGACTTATCTCAAGTACTCACTTCGAGTTTTTTCTTTGGCATCTTCAACAATATTTGCAATGAAAGGGACCTTATTTGAATCCAGATATCCAGATGGAACGTAATATGTATTAGTTATTTCTAAAGGGCGGTATCGAGGTTTTTTTAATTTCCGCATGATTTTCAAAGAGAATAACCCGGTAAACATAAACCCAGATTCATCTGATGAATGACTGGAATCGCCATCATCAGGAAACTTTTCATTATGAGTATCACTATTGACATAAGATGCTAAGCGAAGAATTTCAGCTTCATTCTTTGCCTTTCGAATGGAATTTACCTTTTTTATTCCAACTCGAAATGCATCCTCAATTTGTCGATAGTCTGCCGTTGTGTTGGCTGCAATGACAACAACTTTATGCCAATTGAATTTTTCCAATGTTGAAATAAGTGATTTGGAAATTTTAGAACTTGGAGCCAAAGTACGAGCAAATGTAGGGTAATTGGTCTTATTGGAAACGATTGTATCAGCACATCTCTACATGAAGATGAACATTGAACGGGAGAAAAAGAAAAAGATGAGATAAATGTCAAGAGTCAATTTTATCAGGTTCATATGAAAGAAATAAATAAATGTAAGACAAAAGCAATTAACTAACATCACTTCTATTCATGGGATGATTGCTTTCTCTTTCTTTTTGACTGACAAGAAAGTTGCAATTAAAATTCTTTCTTCTTATTTCTCATTGCAAAAGACAAGATAATGCTAATAATGACACATTTTGTGGTAACTTACGTAACTGATGATGGGAAAATTCCATGCAGCAGCAAGAGCAGCTTCTTGAGCACAAGAATGTTCTAAACCGACGAAACTTCGAACATTTTTTTCACGCATTTCAGACATAATTCTCATTGTTGTGAAAGATGTTGATCGTGTTGAATAACTACCCAAAGTGTAGCATAAAACTCTTCCGGGAATCATCGACATATTACTGAATGAAACAGATGAAATCAAGTTAATATACTTTGTCATGTAATATTGTTTTTTGATGACAATGCAATAAATTTTCAAGATGAATTGAATCTATCCATTGGATAGTGAGAGTGAAATGACTTACCGATTGACACTTTCGATGGAATAAGGAATAGAACCAGCCATGAGAAGTTCTTCAGACTGTTCGAAAGAACCGAGAAAACCCATGACTTCAGGTACAGCATTAGATCGACTTTCATTTCCTGGACAATAGATATCATCAAATGTTTGTCCATGTTCTGAAGGTGAATTCGATGCTGTAGACCAAGTTGTTAGGGTGAAAATAATAAATAATTGAACAACCAAAATAAATACAAATGAAGACGATTTGATTGTGCTGATAAATTTCATGGGGACCATTTTCAAGTGAAATGCAGTTACTTAAGTTAATAGATGACAATTTAAATGATGTGTCAGTTGTAGCTGGAAAAAAGGATGAAAAGTGGAAAAATGAAAGAAAGAAAGAAAGATTCGCGTCAATGAAGATTTTATCCTTGTAGAAGAAGTGAAAGAATTTTATGAGTGATGGAGTGAGAAATAACTACACAGTGCATGAAGAATGAAGATGCAAATGAAACATCATCGATGTATCACTGATCTCATGACCAGGAGCGAATGAACAGTTTCAAGTGAACTCAAAGAAAGAAAGAGAGAAAAAGGAGACGGTAGGAGAGACAGAATAAGAAAATATTGTCAAAGTCCATCATGAGCGTGACTGTTGAGAAGGCATTTTAATTAACAATAGATAATTATTAAGAAGTTAACAAGTGAGAGAGGAATATATCATCACGCGCTCAGCTAGAGGTTCAAGTGTCCCAGTGACTGTTGCCTTTTCTGTTGCATCAACAGCCCTTGGCTCGACTAATGATATTTGTCAACAAACAATGACCTCAATCTGAGGGTGTCTGAGGTAAAATAATAATAATAATAATTTTCATAGATACATCATTCAATGGAATAACATTCAATAAAATATGGAACAAACAACAACAACAAAAAGTTTACACTCACCGGTTGTCGATGATGCGATGAGAGATATATTCGAGTTACCAACAAGTAATGAAACAAAGTTAACTATGTGAGGAAAAATTATAGCAACTTTTCTTTTATTCTACTTTGGCCGTTTGCGCCTGTCTAAATGACATTTGCACGACAGAATCAACAGTTGAGGTGGTTGAGTTTGCGTTCTGGACTGTGGATTAACCCATTAGATAAGTTGATTTCTTGCACACCATCGATTAATCATCCAAATTACACACTATTATACAGTATATATTTAATTATTTGGATGGATGGATGAAGTTGGAAAAATTAATTAATTTTTATCCAATATTTCTTCTTTTTCTTTCTAGTCAGTCTGGCTGTTTCACTTGCTTTGTTGATGTTTTCATTCAAGATGACGGTCTAGTGGTTAGCTGGTCTTGTCGAGGGGTGGTTGAGACGATACACCGTAAACCTGTCTGGTCCCTTGTGGAAGTGACAAACGAATGAAAAGAAGATCAGAGGGCAAATGAAGAGATCCCGAACGAGTTTCACTGTTTTTCTTTCTGTCTCTCTTTTTCTCTCTTTTTCTCTCTTTTTCTCTCTTTTTCTCTCTTTTTCTCTCTTTTTCTTCTTCTCTCTTTCTTCAATTCCCTAGGTGATGAGTCTCTCTCTCTTTGTCTCTCTTCTTATCTGGTCACCCAGTATAAAGGAGTCAACCGAAGTAACAAGGCAAGTCACTTGCTCGTCACCAAAGACAACAATGAACTTGCGACGGTTTATGTTATACTTTTTCCTTTGCCAAGTGGTCCTTTTCATTCTTATGCCAAGTCAAGCATCCGCTCAAGGACTTGGTCTAATCGCTGAACTGGCAGCTATATTGGGTGTAATGCCACTGTCTCAATTGCTTCTCGCTGGAGCGAGTATCATAACCCTCAAATTGGCCCTTCTTGTCAGACTGCTCGTAATTTTGGGTGTAATTCCACAAAAAGAAGTGCCACTTATCACGGCTTCTAACGATAATGCCATAACAAGTAACCCTTTTAAAGAGGGTGATTTGTTAATTCCATCAACCGAATCCATTGGTGGTTCAACCATCACAAGTAACACTTCAACAGAGCAACCTTCTTCTTCTTCATTTTTTGGTTTGCCTGAATCATCCTCTCAATCACATCAACAACCTCAATCACCTATGGACTCTGACCTTGATACGTCATCAGACAACGAAACAGCAATACCAGAAACAACACCATCAACTGACTCATCCAATTTGGGACATGGACTTGAAGACATGATGCATTTGGGTTCAGTTGATTTTCCAGGCTTTACCATGGAAGAGTCTCCTATGAAATTTGATGACGAACCCCTATTTCCCAATTTCATTGATGACATTTCAACTTCTGGTAATTCAGTAACTGTTAATCGTTCTTGCTTTTGTCACGTGTTAACTTTACACTTGTTGTACTCTCCTTTTACTCTCTAGAAGCAAGACATTTGCAATATTTTGTACTTTAATTTATATTCACTGACAAGTTCTCCCTAAGATTACCGATCACTTTCAATCTCGGATTTCTCTCTCATGCTATTTTATTCTTTGACCTTACTTACAGACGCCAAGTCAACGTCACAATCATCTGTTCCTGATGTTGTCGCTGGTGACCACAGGGCTTTTCCTTCTCCTTCATCCACTGTAGAAAAACCTGGAAATTACATTCTGTATCCACTGAAGCCCATTACAGTGTCAACTGCTGGAGGATCAAGAGTTGAAAGTGGATTTTTACCACCTAAAAAAGATGCCATAAAAATTCTCCTCGCCAATGGGACAGTTGTTTTAGCCAGTCAGATTAAGGATCCGATTGATATTGATGGATTTAGATTTGTCACCCCTACAGACGATAAAGTTAAACATTGAGATTGTTTCAATTGTTGCCTTCAGATATTTTCACTTGTCATTTTATCCTTCGATTGTTCATTCAGACATCATATAGGTTAACTTTGTTCATTGGTATATTTGTGTGACTTGTATATTACAATTCAAGTGTTCAAACCTTTTACACAGTACAAACTTTTACCTACCCTAGTCTTTATTCATATTGAACCACAAGTCACTATTTGTCGTTATTTTTTTTATTATTTTATTTGAATCCTTTTATTTTGGTACCAATTTTCGTGATATTAAAATTTTTTTAAGCTGTAATGTTGACTTAAGAGAGATCAAACAAAAGATTTATCTTCGCTAATTTGATCTTATTAGGCAAATATATATTATACTACTGATAATAATAATAAGTTAAAGTGAACTGACTGAAGAAATGAATGTCGCACATTTCATTGAGACAAGATTTGAATGATGAATGAAATAGTAAAACCTAAAATAATTGGAAAACCAAGTGTTACCATTGAATGAACAGGTCCAACCTGAACCGGCGCTCAACCATGTTTACCTCAGTGCTGCCACTCTCGGTCGTCACTCGTCAATTATATTTGAGCCATGCTTCTTCCATTCGTACGAGGTCTGTACAAATTAACCATTTAATACGTTTAACTAATATATATCTATATACATTTATAATCCTTTAGGTCATGTTCTTGGAAACATCTTTAAATTAGTACAAAGAAGAAGTATTTCTCTCTTAAGCCATGCAAGGTGATGTGTGTGTGTAAATGTTCGTATTCAATTCTAACTGATATGTTCTCTTTGTAGATTCATTGAGCTACAAAAAATCTCAATTAACGATAAATTTGGACCTCGTTGCCTTGTATCGAGTGAATACTCTACCAGTGTATCAGCTTTACCACCGTCAATTGCTGACAAATCGCCATTACCAGAAAATGGAGAAGAAGAAGTAAGCTACACTACCAGTGAGGATATAATTGTCAAAGGCCACAATGTACCAAGGCCAATACTAAATTTCAATGATGTCACTTGGCCAGACGAAGTGCAAAAAGTTTTAAACCAAATGAACTTCAAACATCCATCACCTATTCAGTGTCAAACTATTCCAATTGTTCTAGAACGAAGAGATCTAATCGGTATCGCTCAAACAGGATCGGGTAAAACACTTTCTTATATTCTGCCCACTGCTGTTAAGGTGATTGAAAGCCAAACCAATCACGAAAATCCAGTGGCTCTTGTTATCGCACCTACTCGAGAATTAGTGCAACAAATCTATCAAGTCTCTCAAAGTTTTGTCTCATTATCACCCGTGCCTGTATATGGCGGCACAAAGAAAGATCAGCAAATTGGTCAATTACATCGATTCAAGCCTAAGTTAATCATTGCTACTCCTGGCAGATTGATCGATTTATTGATGAGTGAATTTGTAAGAATCGACCAAGTCGAAACAGTAATAGTTGACGAAGCCGATCGACTCTTAGATATGGGTTTCGAAGATCAATTGAGACAAATTTTCCAACACTTGCCACAGGAAAGACAAACATTGATGTGGTCAGCTACATGGCCTTCAGAAGTTCGACAATTGGCATCTGAATTTTTAAATGATCCAGTACATGTAACAATTGGTTCTGGTGAATTATTTGCCAATCCAAAAATCAAGCAGGTTATTAAATTCGTTGAAAATCATGAAAAAGATACCGAATTGATAAAACTTTTGAACGAATTGCAAAATTCGTACAAGAAATTCCCGAAAACTCTAATATTCACTCAGACCAAAAGACAAGCTGATATTATTACATCCGCACTGAATAGAAGAAGATTTTTCTGTGAATCCATTCATGGTGACAAAACTCAAGCGCGAAGAGATTCTATTCTGCATCAATTTCGTCAGTCAAACGATTCTAACAACTTTAACAGAAATCATATCGATATCTTAGTTGCTACAGATGTAGCAGCTCGAGGTTTAGATGTCCGTGATATTGAAGTTGTAATTAATTATGATTTTCCTAGCACTTGTGAAGATTACATTCATCGAATAGGTCGAACTGCTCGTGGTGATCTTAATGGCACTGCTTACTCTTTCTTCACTCGTGAAAACTGTGCTCTAGCTGCTGACTTGATTACAGTTCTAGAACAAGCTAATCAACCAATTGATCCATTGCTAAGAAGATACGTGGAATATGCAAGACAAACCAGAGCAATGAAAAAAGCTGCTCGTAGAAGGCCAGTTCAAAATTGGTTCAAACAACGTAATCGTTATTAATCGTAACCCTTTTGTATTGCAAAAATTGAATCTTGTAGAGTGACAAATGCTTAGATTTAAAGATAGATTTATGAAAAATAAAGGCTTTTCTCTTCCACTAGTAGTTTTTGTTCACCCCGCCAATTCGAGTGAAAATGGTTTGACCCATGGCGAGAAGTGTCATGGAAACGCACGTTACCGTCACAACAGAACACTCGTTCGACACTCAGTCTCTCTTTCTCTTCTCTCTACACCACAGGACAGACCAGAAACGACACTTGACCTGATGGTTGTCATTTGAATGGCCGAAGTTCACATCATCGGACAAATTGTTTCAGCTTGTAATTTTCCTCAAAAAAGAATCTCTTGCCGTTGGAACCTCAACTTCGGCCCTGAGTGGAAAACTGTTGAAGGTCTGACAAGTGGCCTCACTCAATTGGACACTCCTCAAATCGGTGACATTTGCTACCTTTGTCATCCTGTTGATGTTCATTTGATCACCTCATCACTTGATGGTTGGCCCAGGTTTCAACTTGAAGTTTGGCAGTGTGATTTCTATGGTCGCTATTCACCAGTTGGATATGGATGCTTAATGATACCATCTACACCTGGTCGACATAAAATTGATTGTGACACTTGGAAACCAGTTGGATCGCTCACCGATAAATTATATTCGCTGTTTACTGGTGGAGGCCTTCGATTAGCATCTCTTGACATAACATCGAATGCCAGTGAAAGGTGTCACATGATTACAGAAACGTCTGGAAAGATCACATTCGATTTATACATCATAACTAGAAACTTCGATAGATATGGAATTGAAACGAATTGAGAAAAAGCTCTGTTTTGGCTTATCTTTATTTTTATTTGTCATAATCATTACTCTCGTCAATTCAGTTAGAGGTCAAATTTCTTTGGAAGGCAAGAATGATCAAAGTTCCTCCAAAATTAGTGAAAATTCTTTAGAAAATTTAGAAACTACCACACTGATCAGTGAAACAGTAACCAAGTCGATTGAAAAGATTGAAAAAAATGATACCTTAGAACCAGAAAAAAACGATGAAAACCCAGTTGATGATGAATTTTTGACTAATAATTTCAATGATCAATACTGTTCTTGCGATTTACATCCTCTTGTTTGTGACATCAATTGCTGTTGTGATCCGCTGTGCAAACCAACTGACCGTCGAGTTTTCTCACATTGCAAGCCAACAAGTGATCCCAACTTCATTAGTTCACCCAAATCTTGTTATTCGAAGCATCTGTTCGCATATTCATCACACTTGTCAGGGATCACTGAAAAAGAATCAAGTAGTGTGAGAAGCACTCTTTTCTGTGTAGAATATTCCAATTCGAAGAAAAAGAACTTTTATCCCAATCGCAAAAGTATCACCAATGCTAACGATATAGCCAAGATTAACACTGGACATCGTTACACCTGGCAAAGAGTTGATGATGTTCAGTTGGTCGATTTGCCTGATTCTTCTCAGATGGTCTTGAGAGAAGGCGATGCAATGCGTTTGATGAGTTCTAATTCACCTCTCTGGCAAGTGTGGACACTTCCATCCTCCATTTTTTCACCTCATGGAAGCGGACTTTGCGATTCTAGCCAACCACCTCGATTCCTTCGACCTCAGAGTACATCTTGTCTCAGATTCATTCGATCTCTTCAAACCGATTGTTCTTCCTTACTGAGCGATACTGCATTGACAAACCATTTGATTGACCGTCGATTACCAGCTTTCACTTCCATTGGTGGTAACAATCCAATGTCAATTCAGCTCGAAACTTCACAGATATCAAAAGTTCACTCAGAAAGTAAAAGTGTAAAAGCCAAAGCAGATGTATCGTCGACTGAAGTATACTCTTCATCATCATGTTTGAAGGATGCAACTTGTGTACTCATGACGAGTCAGGGAGACAATAACCAAACCCAGTTAGTCTACAACAATGATGCTAAGAACAGGCCCACGTGTGCTTTTGCAGTTCGTAAAGTCAAATATGAAATATTTTACAAACTTGATCTTAAAATTGGTCCCACCATTGAAAAAATCGATGTTATCTTTGATCGCATCAACATCACTGGTGCATCTAAAGGATACTTTAGACAATTCTTCGAAGTTCAGTATATCAAGATGTTCTCAAATGATTCTAACAATGAAACAAATGTCATCAGTAATGACGCATCCAACTTCAAGTTCAGTGGAAATCCAGGTTATCAGATGGAGATGCCTGTTTTGGCCATCAAAATCATCAAGAAATCAATGGAAGATGAGAAAAATGATTCTCTCTCATCACTCGAATCCTTCAATGAACAGTCTACTCTCAAATACGGTCATCTCATGCTGCCCATGTTGTCTGGAAATGTGGACAACTCTTGTCCGGTGTCGAAAAATGAAATCGACGATAAATACATCCGAGTTAAGTTTGGTCTCGACTTGGAAACTTCATGTATGCTCAATTTATCCAATGTAAAGAGTCAACCTCTTTCTCTCATTTCGAGGTCATACTTTCATTTCTTAGCAGGTGTTGATTTGAAAGATGAATCAGCCATTTGTCAGAAAATGCAGGGAATAATTTTAGATTCACTCGATTTATCTGGTAGAATACTAAATGTCACTCATATCGGTATATTTGGCAACTCTAACATCAGCCACATCGCTGATTGGCTGCCCATCATAAATGTCAATCCTAGTGCTTCGTCATCTTCAACTCGACCGATGGCCATTGATATTCCTCCATTAACACCTAGAAAAACTTGTCCATTGCTCATCACTGGATTATCTTACGAAATATATTACTCCAAGTTTGGTCCAGTCGATCAACCACAAGCAAAAATTATTTCCTTCGTTCGTAAATTTACCACCAAATCTAACATTCAACCTTTTGCAAGTGATTCAAAGAAAATGTCATCTTATATTTCCATCAGTGCTACAGTCACATTTCATGATTTAACTCATGGTGTTCGATCTAAATTTGCTCCACCTCCAGTTCTTAAAATACAACTTCCATCTGATTTCTTTTACCCTTTTTTACTTGTTCAATCGTCTTGTTTGTCATTAAATCCTTCCACAGCCATTATAATTGTAACCTTGTTTTCTTCAATTTCATCGATTTCTTGTGCATGATAATCTCTTTTACTTGCTGCTTGTGAATAAATATACTCATTCTTTTTTGTCCAACTCCATGTGCCACTCTTGTTCGAAAGAACTTCTGTTCTTGACTTATCCATGGGTCACAATTGGAATTTTGTCGAAATTCTGGTGGTCAAACAAATTTGTCCTTGAATTTATAACAGTTTTTCAGCGAATTTTCCATAAAATCAACATCAATGTATTTAGATTAATGATCAAATTCAATTATTTACAATACTAATCACATGATTTTGACTTTTGATCCAACATTTCATCTGTTTCGATCTCAGATTGAAGAGGATTAGTGATTAATGATTCTTTCGTCTTAATGATATAATTTATTGATGCAATTATTTTTCTAAGAAATAACAGAAATTCGTTACAATCTTGTGATACCAATTAATTGCGGGTATAAATTTGTATCGATCGTTATCGTATAATCTCCCGATGAAATTGGTTAACTTGTCAACGTGTATGTTATTAATAAGTTCGGTACACCATGGAAGGAATACTGGATACTTGTGATGCTTGACGAGATCGAATTCGCTCTTTTGTATCTTTTATTCCGTAGATCC
Organism: Hemileia vastatrix; assembly: GCA_030280995.1. NCBI lineage: Eukaryota > Fungi > Basidiomycota > Pucciniomycetes > Pucciniales > Zaghouaniaceae > Hemileia > Hemileia vastatrix. The sequence goes on from JASXTE010000031.1 coordinate 290,114, forward strand.
ATCTGATGATCAGAAAAATCAACGCAAGAATGATCAGAATTATCACTACAATCATAAATATTTGGGTTACTTTAAATGGTACAATTGATTGAGTTGTACCAGGTAAGATGACTTTTTCACACAATCCTTCGATGCAGTAATATTGAAATGGACATTCATGGGCAAAAAAACATTCACGACATGAAATTTGTTTGATTATCGAATTGATTGCAATGAATAAAGTAAAAAATGATATTCCTCCTCTGGACATGACTGATGGTAAGGCAGGACCAACAGTTGCTGTCAATAGTTCACAGAGAAAATGGATTCTTTTGACTGCTTCATAGATGACAAGAATAAAAGACGAAAACAGCAAAACATGTGTCTTTGATGCAATAAACATTTTATGATGGGTCTAATCGCACACTCACGTAATCACGTCCTGTTTGCGACATGAGTGTGAGTTCTTTCTCTTTTATCATGTGCCATTTTTTTGGCACAGTTAAAATGTTGCCCTGAAACTAGCAGAACATAAACGATGGTCATTTTTTTATTCTTTCTCTTGATTACAAGTCAATGTGTCTCAAAAACCAGTGTGTCTCAATCTAACACAATATTATTATTGGGATGTTTGTGTGACTTCATTTCTGCAAAATTACCTAATTGCCATCCATCATGTTTTGCTACTTTCAGGACAGCACTTTCTTACACGTGAGTTGTTTAACCAAGTTAAATTTGAATAATAAAATCTATTATTAAATCTCAAAGGAAAGCGAAAACATTTGTTAGCATCGCAACCTGCCATTGGTTGATGAATTCAACAACAATTGTTACCATTATTCATTCATCAGTCAGTTTGAGACACACTGATTTTTTCAACAACAACAATGATGAATATATCAAATTCATAGCCCTTGCATTTGAAGGGAAGATTTAAAAATCACTTTCATCATTGACTTGCAAATCAAATGGAATGGAAATCAAATGTTTGCCAAAGAAAATCTTGGTCGATTTGTCTGTTTACTTTGATAATTTTTCCAATTAACAGCGGAAAAGATGTAAGACAGTCAACATTGTCACCAGTTGTCATATGAGGCAAAGGAAAGTATTCTTCAAAGTTACATCCTTGTTGAAAGTACTTCTCTGTCATTATCTATTATTAATAATAGCTCACGGTCATGGCGTCATTGATGTATGTTTTTGTCATTTATTCATCTAACATGATTTTGATGATGTTTCAAGTGACCTCGTCGTTATTTCCCAAAGAAAACTTGCTGACTTACAGCCGATTTTGATTACATTTCGTGCCTGATCAATATGAATAATATTAGATATGAATCCCTTCTTAGCCCATTAAGTAGAGGATGAAAGTAATGGTCATAACAATTTGACTGGAGAAAGCGTGATGACCGGTAAATTTGATCTGCTCACCTCGCATATCAAAGATGAAATCAACTGCATCGCAATTACTTGGACTTTTTTTCCAAGTCAACTCTCATTTAACTATCTTTCGCCTTCAATTTACACTTACAGTGACAAAGTCTATGTCTGGCCGTAGATTAAAGGTGGCAGTTTTATTAAAGTCGATAAAATACACTATCGATTACGTCAGTTAAGGCATCGATACATAAGTTAAAGAAACACGGGCCGGATGAATATTACATAGACGAGACGAAATTAATTTAAAATCAAAATTTGGCCATATACACCCGAACTGCAGTTTAATTAAAATGACTAAACTTATTTACGGGTAAAACTAATTGTTGAATCTTGTATAGGTAGATAATTTAAGTTGTCATTGAGTTTACAATTTGGTATCAGTTACCTCTTGATCAGATGAATAGTAAGCATCTTTTAAATTGTTTGAATGTCCTGGAGATTTTCTTTTAGATATTGATTCACTTTTAGATGATGTCTGATCAAGCATATTTGGGCTGTTGGTTTTCTTTTGCATGTTCTTACAATTTGATTTAGAACATTTACGATGGCTTGAATTACTATCTGCAGATTCACTGGCTGATTGTGGTGATGCTGATGATCCTCGTACTTGATTGATAGTTCGTGGAGCAGTTGATAAAATTTTATTGTTCTTGTTAGGTGTTGGATGATATTCAATTTCATCCGATGTAACAGGGAAAAAACCAAATGAATTATCAGCCATTTGACCATCTCGAGTAACTGTAGCACATTTATAGCAATTTGGTGGTAAACCGTAAGGAGTACACGGATGATGATCGTGAGAATAATTGAAATATGGATTAGTTATTCCTGGAGCAAGATGAATCATTGGTGGTCGAGGTGGACATGAATGTCGACGACTTGGGTGTTCATAGGAATTTGATGAAGTACGTGATGACAGTGAATAGGATGTTCGACGTTGATCATTAGAACATGTTATTTGTGGTAAAAACATCCATGCATCATTGACAAGGATTCTTCCTGCACCAGGTAAAGATTTGTATCCACTGGATGAATGATATCCAGTATGAAATGGAACTGGATGATGATGATGGTGATTTCTGTTAAGCGAAAAACCATTGACACCTCCTCCTCCCCCAGGATATTCAAGTGTAGATGATTTTTTCACATAATCAACTGGACCACAAAAATGCAAAGGTTGTAAACTGATGCAATCTTTTTCCACAGAATCTTTTCCATTGTTATCATTGTTGTTATTGTTATTGTTGTTGTTATTGACAGAGTAACCACTAGGTGATGATCGACTTCTCGTAGTATAATGACCGGTGTGACCTTCTTCATCCTTCAATATATCTGATGGACTATTGAGATCATACCCTTGTAGGCGATTTATAGGATGAGAGCCAAAAATCGCTGGACCTGTTACTTTGCAATTACTGTGGGCAGGTTTACCCATCAATCCGCGTGGAAAATATGGCGGAAGTGGATTTCGTGGATCCTGAAAAGAAAAGAGAAGAGAAGATGCAAGAGGAAAAAGGAAAAAATGTAAATATAAACATCCACATCATCAATTAACAAGCGTATCACAGTCATCCGCTTGTCGGATCACTTTTCACTTAAAAAATACAATCTGATGAATCTGATAAATTTGATGAATGATAAATTGTCATACTCATCATCATCATCATCATCATTATCAAACCAAGGTGAACATCGTAATCTGCTTTTCATTTTTTTCACAATGATCACCATGAAACTCAGATTAATGGATTCAACAGATGAATTTAACAGATGATCTGTTAAAGTCTTTTCAACTTTTTACATGCGACTCAATGCAATGCAAATGATATCATTGACACATTAAACATGCACATCAGGTACACTTACAAATGAGAATAAGAATGAAAATGAAAATGACAATTAAAATTATAATGATAATGGTTAAATTAAAATAAAAACGTACCTGGATGTTGAATGTATTACCTTTTCTCTTGCAAAATCCAACCAAGAGACAAACTACTGCTGCTGATGCAGTGAAAAATATCACTACAACTGATACAACAAATATTTCCACAGAATTCATACAAATAGATAAAAATGAATGTGCTTCACGTCGTGATGATCGATCCTTAGAAAGTCTGGTTGGAGATTCAGAAGCTTGTAAAACTTTAGCATCATCACTTTCACTTCCGTTGATTGTGATGTTAGAATCGTCACTGGTTACATCGTTACTTGGAAATTCAGAATAACTTTCTTCGGGTGTAACTGATGATGATGAATTGGAAAGGTGACCCGAGTCACTTGGTGTAGTTGTTGTTGTTGTTGCTGTAACATCTACTCCATCTATTAAACTCGGTGAACTGACATCCTTAATTTTCTTCATCTCCTTAGAGTTGATATCATTATTATCAAGTGAATTTTGATGAATATCTTGTTCAACTTGGTGAGAGTCAATAACAGTTGGAGGTAAAGTTACAACCAAACTATGGGTGTCAGTGACATTTTGTTCAATTGTTTCGGTACCATGCAGTGCTGTTTTATTTACTTGACCAATGGTCAGGTTAGTATTCTGTGGTACATTGGTACCATCATTAGTGCCATCACTGGTAAAATTATTTGGTAAACTTGTGGTTGGTCTTTGAGTGGTAGTAGTGTTTAACCAGGTAACATTAGTATTTACCGCGTCAAAGGTGGAATTCGATTCAACAGGAGTGGTCATTATCTCACTGGGTGGTGACTTTGATTGATCAGTTATACTTGGTTCTGTAGTTCTTCCGACTACTTCACCAACTGGAGGATGCAATGTCATGGAGATCGTTGAACTGTTGTTGTTGTTGTTGTTGGTAGTACTTGGATTATTCTGTTCTTGTGAGTTGTTGGTTGTCTCTGCGGTAAGATCAACTTGATCTATTGATGTACCGAAAACCGGAAGGGTTGTAGGCATTTTTCCTGTGTCATAATTGATACTTTCTCCTCCTAAATCATCATCATCATCTGTACGACCTTCACGTGTTGTTTGATTGACATGCGAAATAGTGGCCGATGTAACTGGCGATTCTTTCATTGTAATTGTTGTTTCTGTTGATTCTCTTGTTGTAGAACTTGTCCTTTCATCCATTGGACTGGTAAAAGTTGTACTTGTACTTGTATTTGTATTTGTTGTTGCCGTCGTTGATGATTCTGAAGCAACATCAATTGTAGACGAAGTAGAAGATGAAGAAATTGAATTTAAAGTTGAAGTTGAAATGTAACCACTTTCAGTAGATAAGATTTCTCCTTGACTTGTATTTAATGTAGTTTCTCTTTCACTTGACCCTGTTGATGGTGAAATTGTGGTCGATGTTGAATTGAATAATGAATTACTTGAGTTATCTTTGATCTGAAGATTATTCATTCCTTCTGTTGTAGTATCAGATGTTGCTGATGTTGAAGATAAAGTTGAAAGTTTAGACGTTGAAGTTTCATTTTGTTCAGCAATTGCAGCAAAAGCAACAGGTGGGACAGAGGTGACATCATTTACTAATTTATTTTCCACTAGGTCAGTTGAATTGATTTCTAATGATTTGACTGTTGAAAGTGAATCATTTGCTGGTGATGATGATGATGATGATTCACTGGTAGACACTTTATTGTCAACTTGAGGAATAATTGTAGTAGCAATGGCTGAATCAACCAAAGTATCTGATTGAGTAGTAATTGTTGGAGAAGTTTCTTCCAATGATAAAGATATTTCATCATTGTATGAATTTTTAACTTCACTGGTAGTTGTTGTATTGAAGATTGCATTTGAATGGTTTGCCGTGTCATGGGAATCATTTAAATGGTCAGTAAGTACCAATTCATCTTTGACTGTAGGTAAATCGGCAACAATTTCACCTGGCAAAGTAGTAACTTTAAGTGAATCTAAATCACTTTTGTCGGTGATTTTATTTTCCAACGTTGTTGTTATTTTTTCATTTGTTGATGTTGCAAAGTTAGAAAAAGTTGCATCATTAGAAGGATAGATGACTGTTGGAATTGCATAGATGGTTGGGCAAATGATAAGCAAAGTGTAGATTATAATTAAAGCCACTGTTGTAACCACCTTATGTGACATCTTCACAATGGCTGACACAATGACCTGACTGCACGTTTTCTGCATGAAGAAATAGGTACAAATGACGAAAAGAGGAAAAGAAGAAAATAACAAAATTAATAACAACCAACAGCAAGGAAAAAGGGAAGAAAATGACACAGACAAACTATGTTCACGTTAAAGTTTAACTTTAAGTTTAACCATTGAAATTCACTTGCAACGATGAAAACGTGACAATGAACTATATCACTTTGGTGTTACTTGATATCAAGAGAGAAAAAAGAGAGAAGAGAGAGAGTTGTTCTTCAGTTCTTGAGTGTTCTTTTCTTCTTTTTTTCCCTCTTTTTTACACACAACAGCAGGGGAAAGTGAATTAATGGTGAACATTAACTCCACTGACATTGGAAACAAATGAATGAAGTGCAAGTGTTTCCACTCAACCCTTTAAACAACATTGACAGGAAAGATGATGAATTTCACCTGCATCTGCTTGAATCTTTTCTCGTGCATGTGATTGGCAAACAAGTACCAATTGGAAAGTAAAAGTAGCACTTGTTTTCGCTCGTTTATTTTCTTTCTCTTTCTTTCTTTATCTTTCTTTCTCTCTGCATTCATTGTCCAAATTCAATTTACTCAGGTCTTTCACTCTTCGCGCCAGGTTATTGATGTGAGGGTCAAGTGTGAGTCCAGTCACCAATTTGCTTTTTTTTACTTTCTGATTCTCATTTTCCTGTTTCTTTTCTAATTCTTATTTTTGCTTTTTCTCTCTTCTTCTTTATCTCTCTCTCTCATTCTCTGTTTTCTCTGTTCTCTCTGCTTTTACCTGTCAGTTGAGTCTGCTCGGAGCCTTGAGAAGGGCCAATGAAAGAATGCTGGCAGTATTTACTTTTTTTTCCCAAAGTGCCCGAAAAGGATGGATGGCTTTGTTGTCAAAATAAGAAGAAGAAGAAAAAAAAAGGTTCGAACTGAGTTTCGAGGTACACCGGCGACTTTTGCACAGACAGGGGCCAATTGTGAGGCAGTGGCAAGTGGCGGCTCTCAGACTCAATTGCAAATGAAGCAAAAAGGATTTTGCTTGAGAGGGAAAGAAGTACACAAGTGTGGAAGAGAGTGAAAGAGAGTCAAAGAGAGTATTTATGGAAAAAGGAAAATTGTTGCAACAGTTCAAACCTAGAATAACTGAGTAAAATGTATCAACAAGTTTCTGTCATACTACAAATGCAACAGACATCAGGCATCAGACAGAAAAGATCATGAGGACAAATGATAACAATGAGTAATTGAATCAAGTGTGCAGGTTTTGTTCTGATTTTTGATGAGTGCAAAAGCACACACTCATACACACACACATACATAACATCAGATCAACGACACAACTTGAATGACAAAGAATGAACTTACAAAAGCTGAGTCACAAGTTTATTAGGAGATGAGGAAACACAGAGGTGCAAAAGGAAGAGCAGAAAAATAAAGAATAACTAGGTGAGTCTATTGTCTATTGGAGCGTAAAAAGTGCACTTTACATCGGACAAACAGGGCAAGGGACATGAAATTGCTAACTCCTTGCCGGGTGTAAGTGAAAGATAATCAGGATAAGAATATAGAAAAAAGAATTACACGGGAATCACGCGTGACAGACAGGTGAGTTGACGAGTAACTGGAATGACTATCATCAGTCAGACGGATGTGTTTTCATCCTCATCACAGGTGCACACGAGAGAGAAGAAGAAGAAGAAGATGAAGAGAAAGAAGAAGAGATGAGAAGAGCACAACTGCACATCCACTACACACAACGTTGTGCGTGAGGAGGATGTTTGAGAGTGAGTGAATGTTCCTTTCGCTTTCATTAGAGCGAGAGGGCCTCAAAGAAGAAAAAAGGAAAAAAAAAGAAGAACAACTGCCAGTACTGAGTACATGAGGCAAAGAGAAAGAGAGAAAGATGATTGAGATTGAGATTGAGAGGCGAGGGGCAGTTTAGGTAAAAGCTGGGTGAAAAATGAGGCAATAGAAAAATAGCCGAGAAGAACGAGAAGCAAAGTATAAGGAATAAAAGTAGAGAAGTAGAGGAATAGTGAAATAGAGGAAAGAAAGTACAAGTTGGAGAAAAGCAAAAAGGAGCCAGTGAGTGAGAAGAGAGAAGCCGAAGAAAGAGAAGAGCAACAAGTAACAACTAACGTTGTTGTCCAGGCAAAAGAAGAAGAAGAAGCGAGGGATGGGCAAGTGGAATTCCACAGGTAAAGGTAGACATGAAGAGAGTGGGTAAGAAGGCCAAAAAAGAATACACACTGTTCACAACACACACACACTGCATATACAAAACAAACGAGTGGGAAAGAGGTTGAAGAGAAAAAGAAAAAAAAGAAAAAAAGTATACAGACTTGTTGAAGGAGGATAAAAGAAACAACTTACATCGGACCCGAATTGACGAGGTGGTCTTTAAATGTTCAGATGGTCAAATGGTCAGATGTTCAGATGGTTTCGGCAGTAAAGTTGCAAATTGTAGTTGCAAGAAGCAGTCTCAAGTTGGAGTCTTTCTCTCTTTGGTTTTTCGGTGGAACCGTTTTTCCCTACTCACAGGTGCCAGGTGAGATGAGCGACAGGTCACACAATAAAGTAACAGGGGAGTAGAAAGTAAAGAGAGAGAGGATAGAGAGGAGAGAAGAGTGAAAAAGGACTCCTGCAAAGGAAAAAGATGAAAAGAGGGAAGAACTGTTCTGACTCAAGGCAGTGAGGCAAGTGAAGCAAGTGAAGTGACTGTGGCCAGACAGGTGAGAGTTGAAAGACTGCAGAGGCAAAAGCTGTCGGTCGACTTGGGGAATAAGAGAAAAGCCAAACGGCGAAAAGAGGAAAAGAGAAAGAGAAAGAGAAAGAGAAAGAGAAAGAGCAACAGAGTTGTTTGAGCTGCGCTTTCATTTTGGGGCAGTCCATTTGCTCCGTTGAACCCTCCTACTTTGGGCCATAGAAGGCCAGGTCACTTGGTAATTACGCCACTGAACTGAATTTCGGGCAATTTTTATCACACGCTCAACGTTGATTCATACTTTTTTTATTACATTTTATGTTATTTCATCTAAATCTTTTCATTGTTTTCTTCATCATCAAGTGTCATCATCTCGTAAACATGTGTAATATTATCTTGTACCTTAATTTGCCCTTTGATGGTGGAATAAATTTTACCAGGCCACCAACAGGCCTGACTTTACCTTAAGTCAAGTGTAAGTATCAACTTTCAACTTTCATCTTTAAACTTGCATCATCTTTAAAACCGGCTGAACAAAGTAAAGAAAACTGCAAAGTCGATTGGAAAGAAGAAGAAGAAGAAGAAAGAATTTCGGTGAGAAGAAACGGAGAGGAAAGGAAAAAAAACATAAGTCAATATGGGGCGACACAAATTGCACCAGACATAACAATAACCATAAAGTTGATGGTTTCAATGGTTATTCTATCTGTTTTCTATCTCTTGTTCAACGGGTCATCGGATCAATCACAAAGCAGGCCTTTTAATGGGCAATTACTGAGGCTAAACAGTCACTCAAGTCAGGTTGCTTCACTTTCCAATCTGCAGGACTAGATGATGATGATAATGATGATGATGAGCAGGAGGATGAGGATGGTGATGATGCTACTTGTACCTACTTTTCTCTGCTAACTTTGCTGTGTAACCTTTTCCACCAATTCATCAGTTGAATTACCCGAACGCCTAAACATGTGTGAGTGCCTGAGTAAACTTTTCTCCCAACACTCTCATTCTCTCATTCTCTTTTTATCTTTCCTTTTCCCCTTGTACTGAACCTTGTGTACTGAATGTACCACACACATGCAACAACAACTCAAGCATCCTTCTGTGTACATTGGATGAGTTTCAACATTTTCAACTTTTTCATCTTATTAACTTGAACCTTCATCCAGATTAATAGAAACAAAATACACATGAACAGTTGAAACACGAAAAACAATCATAGTAATAAAAATAATGTAACCCTCCAATCGGAGTGACAACGAGATTTAGGGCATTTGATAGTTTTAAACAAAATAAGTCTGTTTGTATGTGTGAGTAGGAAAAAAAAAGTACATTTAAGGAGACATAGTGGATGTTTAACATAAATACTGTGACATGGACAATGATAAAAGAAAAGACGAAGACGAAGAAGAAGAAAAATTAGGCAAAAGTGCTCAAACAAATGACCAAAGGAAGAAGAGAAAAAACTTGTTAACTTCAAGGTCTCAAGTTAAGTAAATTAAACAGAGTGCATCGAATATAAACACACATGGCAAGGGACAAATGATGCGACAATTGACACACACATGAACATTAAACAAAAGGACAGTACAACAAGACAAACAACTAAACAAACATTTACAAAGACGTCGACTAACAAAGGCACAGATAAGACAACAACATGAGGGATGAAAAGAAGAAGAAGAAGAAGAAAAAAGGGAAAGGCGATTAGGATGATGTAGGAAAGTGAGAGTGAGAAAAAAGCCCTAATGCAAATGAAAAGATGGGAGTAGTTTAATCGTATCCTCCTCCTCGACCGGACATTCCATTATGACCACCATTACTATTCATCTGTCCACCATAGTCGTTGTTCATGTTGTTCATGCTGTAGCTGTTTCCTCCACCACCACTACCACCACCACCACCCATGTTGTATCCACTATCCATACTATCCATGGATGCCATATTCCCGTATTCCATTGGCATTGGCATGTGATTCATGTTACCACCACCATAGCTGGGCATCGATGGATAATGATTATTATTTGGCATCTTTGCTGCCAACAGGGACATCAAAATTTGGGTCAATTGCGAATGATCAATTTCTTTTTTAAATGCAATCATACTGTCATTCAATTGTATTTTCATTTACAAATTGACAGATCAGTTCAATTTGATTAGTATCAAGTAAGAAAAAGAGAGAGAGATAAATAATATTAAATCATATAAATCATATATATTAATGAATTTCATAAATCAAAATTAATTAAATTTTCATTCTACCCTTAGAACATGAAAGGTAAAATTAGATTATTTAAGTTGATTACAAGGTTAATTGAGTTTAAGTACTTACGGCAAAGGCAGAGGAATCGGAAGAGGAATAACTTTCTTCTTACATAATAACATAAGATATGGAAGTAAATCTTGCAACATTTTCATCTTTCTTTTCATCTTCAATTTACTCATCTTACCTTCAGATGAGTCAACTGAAAAGGATAATAAGATTAAAAGTAACACAAGCAACAAACTTGTTGACAATACAAAACGAAAAGAACGACGATGATTCATCGATGATGATAGATAAGTCATGGTTAAGTGATGTCGGTGATGGATGAGATGACAAATAGTTCAAACAAAAAACCTAACAGACAAACAATCAACGTAAATGGACAGGACAATAATCGAAGGAAGTTGAGGAAAACTTTTGAAGTTTGTTACTGAAGATACATGTCGTTGGTCACCGGATGAAAGTGAAACTGACCGGAAGGTTCTATACTGCCTTTTATATAAGGATCCATCGAAATGTCTCATCATTAAGATGAGTAAAGTGTGTCACTCAAACAAAGGATGAAACTTTCACTCGAAACGTCGTTTTTTTTCTCTTCTTCTTCCTCTTCTTCCTCTTCTTCCTCTTCTTCATCTACCTTTTCTACCTCTACTTCCTCAATGGACATTTAAAATGCCGTAAAGAGGAAAACAGTAACTTTTCACACTCCTATTTAATATTCTAAATGAAGAGACATCATCATTTACCGAAAAAACCATCATTGAAAATTTACTTGTGTCCATCCTGGTGACCAGGTAAAGTAAGAAAGAAAGAAAGAAAAAAAATGCATACACTGAAGGCAAAGTAAAGTAGAGATAAAGAAAAGTAGTCAGTCACGCAAATGTCAAAATGAATAAAAAAACGCAAAAATTAAAATGAGAAAAAGTAAATGAGAGTACAATTCAACGTGAATTAGAAAGTGAAGTGGCAAAATGCAAACTGAGTAAACTCATGTTGCTCATCATCTCTTAGTCATCTTCATCCTTGTCTGTTTCATTTATTCTTTTCCTTCTTTTTTCCTTTCATTAGCAGACTTGAGCATCAAGCCAATTACAGGTGGCAAAAAAGCGACTTATTTTTTTTTTGTTTTTTCCGCTTGGACACTTGGACTGGCTAAAAATAACTGGCCACACAATGAATGATACCGAGCAAGTGTCACACTCAAAGAGAAAAAGGTCTTTAATGATGAGTCTTTTCTCTGCTGCTTTTCATTCTTCTTCTTCTCTTCTTCTCTTCTTCTCTTGTTTCTCTTGTTCCTCTTCTTCCTTTCTTCACTTGCAAATGAAGTCCTGCTATTATATATCATTCGTCATCACCGACCAGCGGAAAAGTAGAAGAAAAAGAAAAAGCATAAAACATCAAATGAGAGAAAGATGCACAAGGAAGCAAAGTGCGTGAAATGGGCCGACTCGTATTTATATTTAAAAAAAATAACTCAAAGTACCAGTGAAAGTGAGAATATGAGCACGTTTCTTGTAATTGGCCAGGTCAGTACGATTGATGGCTCACTTTGCTTGATAATAATACACTTTTTCAGTCTAATGATCAGTGAAACTAAGCTTTACTTATTCCTCTTTAATCATCACACTTTTTCAATTCTCTTTGGACAATCAGGTTAACTTTGAAAATTTCCATCTTCAAATTTGCCCCAACGACCAAAGCATTGGATGCTGTACTTGTTGTTGTATATTTACAAGTGCAAAGTCCTCCTGTTCAATCAAAAGTGAAAAAATTATCGAGACAAATTTGTTCTTGATAAGACAGGCAAAAATATGGATGCGATTAATCAATATGTCAAGTAGGTGACAAGATACAAGTTCAGATCAATGACTGCCAATGTCCATGCAAAATGAAAACATGGAAAGATGAAAACATGAAAACATGGTCATGTAAATTTTAACAATTAACTTTCAAATGCTACTCAAGCATGATATACTCAAGTGGACACTTCATTTACTTCTTCTAGGATCTTAAATTAGCATGAAATTATTATTTTAAATTGACTGGTGATTCATTTGTAAATGCAGGCGGCTCAAGGAGAAGATGAAAGACAAAGAGAATTAAATAATCTCTGCTGTTATTTTGTTTTCGTCTTTCTCTCCCTCTTTGACTTACTTTTCATTCATCATCCGATTGGCCCAGATACCTGTGGAAACCTGTTGTCCTTGTTGCTTCATACTTGATGGTTGATAGGTTGAATCATTCAATTTTTGAATCACTGTAACGAAGTAAATGGTACTTTTCTTTTCCCCTCATCATTGATGCCCCAGCTTCACCTGCCAACTTTGCCAACTTTGCCATTTTCTCTTTCGTTCTTTTATTCTTTCTTTTTCTTTCATCCTCTTGCTCTCCTCTTCTTTGATTGTAATGATGGAGACAATAACTGTGTAAATTTCTCACCGCCGACTCTGTAATTAAAGACAATTCAAGTCTAAGGAAGAGCCGATATCGACATTTAATCAGTATACTTGAAAAAAAATGAATATTCACTTCATTTGTCCAAGATAGTAACATTGGTTAAACCTGAAGGCATTAGCAGTTGATGATAGTTAGGTTGAAATCGCCTCGACAATTTGTGCATCTTCACTTGATTCAGTGATACTAGATGATGATGATGAAGATAATGATCAAGTCGCTTTTTTCTTTGAGCCGGTCAAAATATCCACAATAGATCTCAACCGGCTAATGTGAGTTGGTCGTGCACAAATACTGCACTTCCTCAATTACATGATATCCACTTTCAGATGGACCAAATTTAAAAATCACTCTCGCTATTGATAACAAGCTTGTCCGCTGTCGTCTCAAGGAGACATTAAATTTTCACTTATGTTGAAACTGTTGTAAAATGAGTCATGAATCATCGACCAAATTGTTGCTAACGATGTTAACGGTATCTGATGTTCTTTGTTCGAGAGACTTCAGTTTACCAGAAATGATTAGATGACAGTATCTGTTGTCATGAGACATTCAATGCAGTATGAATGGTGAAGCAGTGATTGGAGTTACTGGAGGTGCCATTGTGAGATGGCACACTCGTCGTGCCACAACCATAAATAGAATGAAGATTCAGTAAACAGCCACAGTCTTATTTTCATTCGAATCACTGCGACAGTCCACCATGGCTAGCTCGACTTCGACCGTCGATTCACCTGGTACATTTTTCAGCCAAAAATTCGTTAAGTATTCCAAGTGTGTTAACGGAAGGGATCTTTTTATCAAATGTCCAAAAGACGGATGCAAAAGCGGAGTACAGAGATGGGTTTGTAAAACATGCTCGTTTTACGTTAATTACGAAATCGATGACAAATGTTTTTCCTGCGATTGTGGCTGGACCGAAATAACCGACAGCATGTTTGGATGTGCTGAACACGAGATCGAAAAACCTTCCATTGAAAAGCTCAAGGTAATTATGATATGCTCATAAATTCATTTGACTGCCATCTTTCTTTCTCTCAGAGTTCTTTAGTAGAATCGCAATCACTGGAAGAGATTAATATCCTCATTCTGAGTGCAAATCCTGATGGCAATTCACTATTCATCAATAATTTTGCTAATTATCTGACTTATTCAACACTCGATGCAGCGTTGGAAGGAAAATTATTGACAATAATTCCCAACCAATTTATTTCATACAATGTGAACCCAGATGACAAAAAATTTATTTTTGTTCGCATACAAAATGAAGATTTGAGGAATGAGGAGGACCGTAAGGCTGCTAGATCAGCTAATCAATTGACCAAAGTATACAGATTTGCTTTCGAGAACCGAATCATTCGTATAATTGACACACCTGGATTAGGTAATAATGTTCGTGCAACCATTGATGACAAGAATTTCATAGAAATCTTGGAAACAATATCACAACTTAAGACATTACATGCAATCTTAATTCAAATCGAATCAAACTCTTCTGAACCCAGACTTACTTCTAGATACTGCATTGAAGAGTTGTTAAATCATTTTCATCCATCCGCTTCAAAGAATATTTTTTTTGTCTTCACTGGATCATGTTTATACTTCAGCGACACTACGGCTGTTCTTTTAAATGAGAGATTAAGAGCAAGAGGAAAAGTACAATTAACAACAGATAATGTTTACTGTTTTTCTGTAGTAGATTATCAACTATTGGCAGAAATTAAACATGGTATCAAATACGAAGACACTCAGATTTCACATGGAAGAGCATGCTGGAAACATTGTGTGAGAGAAACTGAGAGACTTTTCAAATGCATCGAGAGTCTGGAACCTCATGAAATTGAAGAAACAATGTCCTTTATTAATGCACGTATCCTTATCCTTAAACTGACCAAACAAATGACTGAAATAACCAGAAACATTGTGGAAAATGTTGAAACATGGAAAGATCAAGTGCAAAAGATATATCAACTCAATGAAGAATCAATCGACTTGCACAAAGTATTGAAAGTCGGTAAGATCAACCAGCAAAGAGTTGAACTCGATCATCCAAGAACTGTTTGTACAAACAGCCAATGTATCGAAATATCAGGTAATGGCGATGAAAAGGAGATCAATTATGTTACTTGGTGTCATGAACATTGTGAACTCAGAGGTGTCCAATTGGGAACCAGAAAAAATTTCGGATTGATTGGATGTAAAGCTATGAGTTGGTTAGGCTATTGTAACAAATGCGCTCATCATTGGGCTGATCGACTCTTCTCTACAATGAGAAGATTTACTTCTTCTATAGCAAAAAACCTTCCAAGAAAAAAACTAGTTGGATTGTTTATTTCAAGAAAAGAATAAAAGGTTTCAAGTCATCATTGAAAAATCTGATTCGATCGGATGAACCAAATTTTTGCAACTATATACGAAAAGAGGCAGATGAACCTCACAAGTTTGTCGAACGATCTGCTATGCTTTTGAGTTCTGGACCGGGGACCGAGCATCCTTCCTTCCTTTCTCCCTCCCTTCATTCTGGCTGCTGTATGGATATATACTGGTGCCTTTGTAATCCTTGTCAGCGTCAATTCAAATGACACAAACCCCTCGCCCCCGACGAGTCATCACACTCCTCATCCGCGTATCCTCATCCTCATGCTCATCTTCTTATCCCAGGCTTACGAGTTGCCTTACTCGTCCACCACCTGCTAACCCAGCCACATTTGCTTCTCATGGTGTTCTTGATGTTCATGGTGTACTCTTCATAGTCTTCATACTGTTCATACTATTCATGGTGCTCTCTCTCAAATTGATTGCATCAATGAACTAACTGACTAACTCAGTTAAACAGCCAGACACTTGTCTCTAACAACAGGCCATTCTATTCGCCTTGTTCATTT